>BTHU01000001.1:42489869-42587369 GCA_036184795.1 Tokudaia tokunoshimensis
CAATAGTAACAACAAAACTATAATTCCAAATCTTCTAGAAGAAAAAATACTTGAAAAATTTAGGTAAACGTAATTGCACAGAGGGAAAAAACCCGCAACCTGGAAATATCAATTGGTAGAGTCAAGACAGACTTGAGCTCACCATTCCTAAGACTTCACTTGATGCAAAAATGGTGTGTGTCCTAGAACAATGGCGAAGGTTTGGTTTCCCCAATGGCTTCTTCATAATCAAATTGTTTCTCTAACCAATTCCTCTTGCTTGGTGACTGGAACTAAAATGGAAAATTACTCTGAGGTGAAGCCTTGCTCCTTGGTCTAAAATGTGAATTTATCTTCTGCATCCTCAGCGTGATTCTTCCTTTTGTTATATTCCATGCGCTACCTCTGACTAAGTCATGGGACATCTGGCCTTTGAGACTTGGTGAAGGCACTCTCTCCCTTCCTGGTCACTCTTCTTACCACCTAATGCAGGTTTTGAGCTCTGGGTCAGATCTGACCAGAGAACAGTGAGAGGCAGAGGCCTGCCTTTCATTTAGGGTCTTTCTCTTTAATCGGTTCCTTTTGTGTTAAAATCAGAGAAACTAATCAGGCACAGTGGCACACTCCTTTAAGCCTGGCACTCAGGAGGTAGAGGCTGGTGGATATTTCTGATCTCTTTAGTTCAAAGTCAGCCTTGGTCTGTATATCAAGTTCCAAGACAGCTAAGGCTATATAGAGACGCCTTATCTCAAAGAAATGATAGATAGATAGATAGATAGATAGATAGATAGATAGATAGATAGATAGATAGATAGATAGATAGATAGATAGATAGATACATACATACATACATAGATACATACATACATACGTACATACATACATACATACATACATACATACATACATAGAAAAGGAACAGAGAAAGTAGTAGTATGAAAGAAGATGAGCAGAGTCCATATGCCACTGCCCCTTCCCTGCTGGGAGAGGGAGAGGCCACCATACTTGGCTTGATTTGCACATCTGCCCAGAGCCTGCCACTGTTGATCAGCCTCTCCACCCCAGGAGAGGCCCAGGAAGAGACAGAAAGCAGATGCCCTTTCATTGTTGCAATTTATGCCAAAATTAGATTTAAAAATAGCACAGTGACCATGCCTGCTTGCAAATGTTCCCAGCTCGAGAATTTGGGAAATCAACTAATTAAGACCTAGGCAGCTCCACACACTGCCTCTGATGCTGCTGGCTGATGGTGCTAAGACCAAGCGGTTAGTCACAAAACAGGAGAAAAGACCCAACACCCCAGGAGCTGCTCTCCTCCCCATCTTCCCCACCACCACCCACACACACACACCGAAATATAGTTGGCTCCACAAACTTGTTTTGTTCTCAAGTGTATGACTTCTGGTTTAAATGGAGATTCTGAAAAACATTTTAGCCACTTTGACCCTGAAGAATTTTTATCTTTGACACTTCTCTATTATGTATTCCCTATAGCCAATAACTCTTCAAATTCCCCCAGAAGAAATATCTGGGGTATAAGAATCTAGTGCTATCTCAAAAGGGATGAAGTCAGATGGGGGAGGGGAGGGAGTAATTTTGGTAGTAGTAGTGGTTTTTATTTGTAAAGCCCCCCCCCCGTTTTGTTTAAAAAGGAGGCATTCTTAGAGGAAAGCAGTTAGCCACCCTTCCAGGTTTCCCTCCTAGTTCCTGCTACTACTGATCTGGTCTATGTTGATATATTTGCCTTGTTCTGACCATCTCACCCGCTAAAGTCATGAGCAGGTGATGCTTTGTGTGTCCTCTTTTACTTAGTACAATGTTTCCAAACTTCATCTTTGTAGCTGCCTACAGCAACATTTCTCCCCTTTGTCCTCTTGTCAAACACTACTGCATTGCTTAGCTAGGCCACGTTTGTAGTATGTTCATCAAGTTTGGGTTTTGTTTTATTTTTGCTGTTGTTGTGGTAGTGGTGGCTTTTGCTACTACAAATAGCACTGGGTATAAGATTTTGTGCCCAAGTTATCATGCAGACAGGTTTTCATTTCTTTTGTGTATAGTATGTTACTTGGAAACATATTTTTCTTGGGAAAGTTACCAATCTTTCTCAGGGTGTCTAACTGGCAGTGGATTCAGGTCCCACACTGTCCACCACTTACCAGTGCTCCCTATCCTGCCTTCTGATGCTGTAGTCACGGTGCAGATGATGTGGTACCTCACCATCCTCTCTATTGGGCTTCCTTAGTGATTCATGCCACATGGCATATTTTCATGAACTCATATAATGGCCAGGCCATGTCTGTATCTTTTTTCAAGAAATGCCCATTTAACTACTTACCTATTTTCAGCTGGGATGTTTGTTTTACTACTGAATTGTGTTATTTATATATTCTGGATCAGATTCTTGATAAGATAAATGACTCTCAACTCCTTCATCCCAACATTATGAACTGCCTTTTCATTCTGTTCATGGCAAAGAATGACAACCTCTTAAACATTGATAGGAGCCAAGATTTGACTTTCTTTTGTTGCCAAAGAGTTAAACTGCTGCCCAATCCTAGGACACCAAGGTTTACTTCTGTCTTGTCCTCAGAGTTTCGTAGTCTTAAACTCTTACATTTAGATCTATGACCCAGCATTAGTTAGTTGGGCTTTGTGGAGAGTGTGGTCTGAGATAGAAGGTAGCCAATTATTCCAATGCCATTTCTTGAAGACTGTTCCTTCTCTCATTGAGTATTCCTGGCATCTTTGTTTTATTAAAAATAAGCAACAAATGATTTGTTTCTTAATTATATCCCATTGATAGAAGTATCTATCCTCATGCCAATTCCACACTGTTTTGATTAGTGTAGTTAGCTAAAATGTTTGGTAATCAGAAAGTATGAGTTCTCTGACTTCACTTGAAATATGTGTTTTGACTCTTGTGAGGCCCTTGCATTTCCATATGAATTTTAAGATCAATTTGTGATGTTTGGCAAAAACTGGTCTTTGGGGGAATTTTGATAGTTATTACCTTAGATCTACAAGTCGCTTCTCCCATCCTCTTATTAAGTCTTCTGGTGCTGTGACTGGAACTCCGTGGTAGCCTGCTTGCCCCTCATGCACAAGGCCCTAGATCAAGTCCCAGAATCCACCACCACCCCCCAAAATAAAATCTTTCTGATCCATAAACACAAACAGATGATATCTTTTAATTTACTTAGATCTTCCCTAATATGTCTCAATAACTTGTTGTAGTGTTCAGTATAGAGGACTAACATATCATGTCTTAGATTTTATTCTGAAATGTTTTATTGTTTTTGGATGGTACCTAAACAGTTTCCTAACTGTTGCTTCCCAATGCAGCAGATTTTTATAGTTTCCCCTGCAGCTTCCAACCCACGGCTCTGCTTTCTAGTAGTTCCCTTGGGTCTTTCCTTGGGATGCAGTGCTGTGCACATCATGTTACCGTGTGTGAACAGAAATAATCTTACTTTTTTTCCTCCTATGTTTATGTCTTTTAAGTATTTATATATTTAGTTGTTTATTTTTTCCTACTGGCTTAAGAGTCACCAGTACACAGTTGAGTAGGAGAAGCAAGCATGATATGCTTTTTAAAAGCCCTCCTAAGGAGAGAATGACTCAGTATTGAAATCAGTTATATCGTTATCTGTGAGGCCTCTTTAGAGAACCTTTATCATGCTGAGGTTATTCCCTTTCTACTTCTGGTTGAATTTGCCAAGTATTTTCTTTGTTTCTATTGAGATAATCATGTAGATTTTTATCTCTTATTAATATGGGTGATTACCTTATATTCCTGAAGTAAGTCACATTGGATCATAGTACATAACGCTTTTTAGATGCTGCTGAAGTTTTGTGTGTATATTTATCTATGACATAGTTTTGTCTCTAACACTGTTTATACCAGTATAAGTAGCTGTTACCAAGGCAATGCATACATCAAAATTTAAACAAAACCATGAAATAGAACTGTATATTTTAGTGCATATCATTTTTGAGACAGATCATGTTTTAAAATAGCAAATAGTTATTCAAAATATTGTAGTATAACAAAATATTGAGTTATGATGATACTCCTGACATTAATGTACAATATTATCCATATTTATATTTGTATAGATATGTGTGCAAGAAGATATATAAGTGGCCATATACCATACCAATAAAGGTGTTTCCAATAAGAGAGATAAATGGGATAAAATATACATAAGATTGAGCTGTTCATGAAAATCCTACCATATTTTTTATGGAAACTTAAAAAAATAGAAACTGTTTTATGATAAAAGTGATTTCAACTGTTATGGGTAAACCCATGTTCTAGCTAGTTACACTATAAGCCAGGGGAAATCCTACTCACTGGCCTGCCCCTCATAGCCTCACAAACCGGTCTATACAAGTAGTTGGTGCAGTTAGAACTCTGTCACTTAAAGCTTGGTGACTGTGCAGAGAAGCAGCAAGGCTCTGTATTGTGCAGTGGTTAGTCCTCACTGTCCACTTGCTTGGATTAAGAACTGCTTAGGAATGGAACAGAATACAACTTGGAACATTCACGGGGGTCCCTCTCTGACATGTGGATGGATAGATTTATGGATTCATAATAAGATGGCACTAATTGGAGGTGTTAAAAGAAAGAAAAGGAATCCCAGGATATGTCCTTGTGGCTGTATCTTCTCTGTTGTGTTTTGTTGGTTTTCAGGGGCAAGGTTGAACTAGGTAGGACTAGACTGACCTGGAACTCACTCTATAGACCAGGCTAACCTTGAACTCATAGAGATATGCCTGCCTCTGCCTCTGCCTCTGCCTCCTGAGTGCTGGCATTAAAGATGTGTTCCACCATGTCCAACCTGGACTGTATCTTTTCCTGGCCTACTATGGTTATATTATATATAATATATGTTATATAAAAAATGCTTTGTTTCCATCATATAATTCACATCCTGAAGTGAAGAATAGTATATCTATTCCTGTTGTAATCAGGCAAAAAAAAAAAAAGATGGGGGTAGTATTTAGCATCCATAAGATTCTTTTCCATTAAAAAGACATTAGCTATGGAATATACTGCTATCACTTGTGACTCAGAGAGGGTCTTTATGTCCTAAAGATTTAATAGCTCTCGTTATAACAAGTTAATGAAGTTAACCCATTGTTGTTGTGTATCTGTTGAAATTGTGGTATTGTTTTTCTCCCCAACAACGCCAGACCTTGGAGCAATTAAACAGAATTCATAATCTCCATGGCTTAATCCAGTTGTTTTCAACCTTCCTGATGCTGCGACCCTTTAATCCAATTCCTCATGTTGTAGGGACCCCCAACCATAAGATTACTTCATTGCCACTTCATAACTATAATTTTGCTACTGTTATGAATCATAATGTAAATGTTTTTGGAGAGAAAGGTTTGCCCAAGAGGTCATGACCCACGAGTTGGAGTGCTGTGTGGATCTGTACTTTACAAAATGGTGTTCTTGTCACTTCATAATATACCACTTGCCTTTTACATAAATGTTTGTGCACCTCATGGCTACATTTTAGATTCTCCTTGTGCATTGAAAGCACGTATAACATCAGATTAACAGAAAGCATGTACGTTTAAATGTACAAGATGTTGAAAATTAAAACATTGAAATTTTTTAGTGTGATGTGATATAAGTCAGTTTTTGTTTTTAGCTTGATTAGGTTGTATCAACGATTGAGCACAATATTTTATAATAAAAGGTGTCTATGTTGTGAGAAATCAAGATGTAAATCATTCCTCCAGATATTTTCCAGCCTTCATGTAGGTAGACCTAGAAATCTCTGTGTTTTTAAGTGACCACACTGAGACACAGAATCCTCCCAGAGGCTGAGGTGAATACATGATACCCTTGTCTTGAACCTAAATACTGGTGTAAATGGTTACCAGTCTGCACTTCAGAATCCCAATCCACATTGGGCCACTTTCTGACATTGGCATTCTGAACTTGTCATTCCCTGACTGGATCCCTGACTGCCCTCAGGCATTTCCACCCTGAATGGTCTCTAACTACCCTCATCCAGCTCCAGGAACAGACAGAGCATGCAGAGCTGCCCCTCTACATGGCAGTGGTCAAGGAAACAGGCAAAAGTGTATGCTACAAACGCCACAGAAGCCACCAGGACAGTGGAGGCAGGAGGTGGTGTGGGGCAAGGAAAGGGGATGGTTTCATTGTAAGATGACTCTCTCTGCCTTTGTTATGATCCTGTGGACATTCAGAGGAAAGGTAAGCTGCGACAGAACATGAGGAACTTCCAACAGATGCGGGACACCAGAGCGTTCCTTATGATGTGCCCATGTTGAGTCCAGGCAGCTGTAGCAATGTGCTGCTGGTGGGGAGGCACAAATAGAAAAAACATAGGTTCTTACCCTGGAGATGGATAGTCTGAGATAACTGCATGGGCAGGGTAAGTCTGTTCTTCTCCTCTGGTGTGTGCATTCTGGTGCTCCTTATCTTGTACAAGATTCACCCATCTCCACTGTCCTCGTGGTGTTTGCCTCTGGCATACCCATGTGCAAATCCCTCCTCCTTAGAAGCTATTTTAAGGCAAGATTGCTCAGCAGAGAAGGAAGCTTACTACCAAGGTTAGTGACCTGAGTTGATCCCTCAAACCCACATGGTTGAAAGAGAGGATCGACTTTCCCAAGATTCCCCTGAACATCCACACATGCGGTGTGATACAAGTACAAGTACTCCCACACACGATAAACAAGGAAATCTAATTTTTTAATGAAAGGGTGTCCAGACTAAGATCCTGCTGAGTTCTAAATGGCTTACTAAGTATGTGTGCAATGCTCCTATTTCCAGATGAGGTCACACTCTAACACACACAAACACCTGCATCTCTCTATAGGTTTGAATATTATCCTGACTAGTGCATATTGCCCTCTGTGGAGGGACTGGGTTTGGGGGTTTCAAAATGTGTTTTCAAGAGAGAGGACTGCAACTCAACATAGAATACCTACCAATGGAACTGAATGGTTGTAGAAGACAGAACTCCACTGTCAGCCTGCAATCTCTGAACTCACCACAGGGGGCATTGTTGGCAGTTTAAATGGGGGATTCCATGTGGGCCTCTGATCCAGGACTGAGGTATGTTTCAGCTGTATGTCATCTGTCACCACAGGTTATATTGAAGCTGTTGTCATTCCGGCTGGAGCTCGGCGGATCCGTGTGGTGGAAGACAAACCTGCTTACAGCTTCCTGGGTAAAACAAAACTCATCCACTCAAAGATGCTGCCCTATGAGTTGATTCTGACAACTGGAGTTGTAGCTCCAATACTAAATCTTTCTCCCCGTTTTACATATATACCTGTACTCCCTATATACCTTCACCCAGGTATAACCCTGATGTTATACCTGCACTTTCCTTAGAATACCATAAGTACCCAAAATGAACCAGACAGCACTTTTTGCAGGAAGACCCAAGGTATGCTGTTGGGGGAGAATACAGTCAGAATCATCACTTTTGGACAGGATGGAAAATAAAAATGTGGAGGAATCCATGAGGCACCGAGGGGGGGGGTTTCCCAACAGTCTCTCCTGGAAAACCCAGTGCAGTTAGCCCAGGCTGCAGAGACCCATGGGCCCTCCTTCAGCATGCCCCTGCAGGCTGCCAAGGGCGCTGGACATGTCTCTTGCTGAGGGAAGAACAGCACTGGCCCTCACCGAGTTCTGGGAACCTAACTTCGTAGTAACTGACTAGCTGATTTGGAGCACAAGCACCTACATAGCTCTAAAGGGTTGAATTCCATCCTGACTGGTGCTCTTTGCCCTCTGTTGAGGGATGGATTCACTGAAACCACTCCCAGCTAAAGGAGGTCCTCCGACTGACTCCAGTCTTGCCGTTAACCCCCAGCAAAGATCAGCCTGGTCCTTGAGCATCAGGAAGTAGGAGCACAGCATTGAATGCCTGAGTATTGTTTCCATGGGAAGAAAAACACTCATTGGGTTTCAAGGGCTGCTCTTTCCTTGGTTCAGTGGGACAGAGATGCTGTCACCCCTATCTTTGGTCAGCCGAAACCCCGTGGTCCTTGTTTGGGGTAAATTTCAAACTAGACATGACTGATCTCCTCAGGGGCCCCTCTCTCAGCCTCTGCTGTAAGGTGTCCAGGGAGTGGGGAGAGGCATAATTGCCAAGGGTTCAGGGTGAACCAGAATTGCCCATGAAACCTGTTTGTCTGAACTTTCAACACTGATGGAAAAAGAAACCGCGTCTTTGAGCACGTCCCTGCCTTTTTTGGATTACACAAAAGTATCCGTGCTGTTTTTAGAAATGGTCACAACGTGAGTTAACTGCTGAGACAGACATAGACCAGTCTCTGGCAGGTGCGTGTTAATCAAGACCACGGAGAGCCTAAGATGATGACAAGGGTGCTATTATAGAGCCTTCAATAGCAGTGTTGTCCTTACTGAGGAGGAGACACTCCCAGGGACACTGCATATCTGACCCTGGAAGAGGCATGGGCCCTGTCCCAGCCCAGCCTAGCACACTCCTAGAATCGCCAGTGGAATCTAATCAGGACCAGAGGTCGACGGACGGAGATGACATTTCATTGTGTGCAACTGCCAGTCAGACTTCCAAGAGGATTGATTTAAATGTGCTGGACCACACAACAGAGCTTATGAAAGCTGGTTAACACAAGGCTTATACTGCTTTGGGCAACTTTCTCAGAGTGGCAGCCCTCTGCTAAATTCCCAGAGATCCTGCCCCCTTCCACTTACCTGAGAAAATGTGTCAACTTCTGCAGCATTGACATCAGAAGTCTCGCTGCTGTTTAGCGTCACCCCTCAAATTTACCTTTCCCGACTGATGCTCTAGGAAATGAATCCTTCTGCCAGGGAAGCGTGTTTCTTTTCCCAAGGGCACAGCACTGAGACTCCACAAGAGACTGAGGTCAGCTTTCACCCTTACCTCATGCCGGTTCTTCCGTAAAGCAGAAAGTAAGTCCTGAGCTCCCAAGATGCCCCAGCAGCCATCTTGCCTGACCCATCTCCGTGAGTCTGGGAGAAATAACAAAACCACCTCCATGTCTGCTCCTCTGTGGAGTGTAAGCCTGGCAGAGGATGGGGCCAGAATTAACAAATCCTTGATATTTAAAGCCTAGAATATAAAGGAACTCATCACTGGGACCCACATGAAGGCTTGCTGTCACAGTTGGCCCTGTCATCTCTACTGTGGAAGCCTAGAGTCCACAGATACAAAGTAGAGTAGCAATATCCACATTTGTGGTTCCCAGTCTCTGGCACTTTAGAGTGCCACTGGCACAGCACTTTATTTATTTTTTATTTTTTATATTTTTATTTACATTCAAAATCATTTCCCCTTTCCCGTTTCCTCCCTCCCCGAAAGTCCCATAAGCCCCCTTCCCTCCCTCTGCTCCCCCATTCAACCCCCTCTCGCTTCTCTGTCTTGGCATTCCCCTACATCCAGTCTTTCCAGGACCAGGGGTCTCTCCTTCCATCTTCTTGGAAATCTATTGATATGCAAATTGTGTCGAGGGTATTCCGAGATTCTGGGTTAATATCCCCTTATCAGTGACTGCATACTATGTGTGTTCTTTTGTGATTGGGTTACCTCACTAAGGATGATATTTTCAGGTTCTGACCATTTGCCTAGGAATTTCGTGAATTCATTGTTTTTAATTGCAGAGTAGTATTCCATTGTGTAAATATATCACATCTTCTGAATCCATTCCTCCATTGAGGGACATCTGGGTTCTTTCCAGCTTCTGACTGTTACAAATAAGGCTGCTATGAACATAGTGGAGCATGTGTACTTATTGCATGCAGGGGAAGCCTCTGGGTATATGCCCAGGAGTGGTATAGCCGGATCCTCCGGGAGTGTCATGCCCAGTTTTCTGAGGAACCGCCAGACTGCTTTCCAGAGTGGTTGTACCAGCTTGCAATCCCACCAGCAGTGGAGGAGTGTTCCTCTTTCTCCACATCCTGGCCAACAACTGATGTCTCCTGGCACAGCACTTCAGAGACCTGACCCCCACATCCCAATCTACCACAGAGTATCACTCTGCTGGATTTGCAGATAGGAAGCAAAAGCCCCAGGAGGCTTCCTTTCATGCCCAGTTCTGCACTCAACCTGAATCCATCTCAGTCTGGAGCCTCTCAGAATCACCAGTGGAGTCTAATCAGGACCAGAGGTCGACTGACGGAGATGACATTTCATTGCGTGCAACCGCCAGTCTGTATCCCAAGAGGATTGGTTTAAATGCCTGAATGACTTGGCTCCCCAGAAGCAGTGTCATGCCTCCATGGGAGCTTAGAGCCAGCTTTGGTCCCCTTATCTTGCCCCAAATTCATAACCCAAGCATTCCAGGCCCTGGCGCATAGACAGGAGCAAGCCCGAAGGTGGTCCACGCTCCCTGGTTATGTTTCTAGAGTCAGCTCCAGCAGGCCGTGTTTCCACTCAGGGCTGGGTGCTTGGAAGTCAACCCAGTTTAATTCTGAATTACTCTCACATTTGCTGGGAGCAGTTCCTGAAGAATTTCACCCCCGCCTACCTTCAGCCCACGCTGGCTGGCTTTCTGCTCAAAACCACCTGGAACAGGAAATGCCTCCACAGTTTGTATCCATGGCTAAGAACAGAGCTGGCTGAACTCCTAGTGGAAATAAAAAAAAAAAAATCTGACACAGTGCCAGGAATAGAAGTGGGTTGACTGTGGGTCAAGTCTTCCAGTTGACTCCTGATGGGGAAGAACCGAAAAGAACCCTCTGGCCTTCTGCACCCCTCTGAGCCCAGAGAGAGTGAGTAGGCCGAGGGAGAGCCTGCCTCTGCACGGCCACTGCTGACAAGGAGTGCCCCCTTTTTGCTCTGTGGAACAAACACTTGCTATCTTCTCTGAGAATGCCTACAAGTCCTAAGATGGTGGGCAGACATCCACCTAGAAAAGGGCCTGAGCTGAAAATGGCTGGCTGTTCAGCACTTGACATTATATACTGTGGACTATGCAGAGATCTCGTTCCATCACAGTGGCCAAATTCTTTGTTCCTGTGGCACCCTGCAAAAAGTCTGTCCAACTATTGAAAGCATGTAAGCAAAATCCACAAAGCATGCATTTGGGGGTGAGGGGAATCATGGTTTAAAACATGCAGCCTCTGGCCCAGGCAGAAGAAGCAGCCTGAGAAATTTCCCCCCAACAAACCAGAACCCCAGACCTTGCAGATGAAATCAAACCACTGGCAGAATCCTGTCCTCTCTGATGCACACTGCTATTGGCCTATAAATCAAAGCTTGTGGGATCGCGTTGGTGGTGTCACTGAGTCTCCTCAGTCCCCAAATCCTAGTGTAGACTGCAGACTGAGTGGTCTTGACAGGCTCACAGACTAAGAGGGTTGGATGCCTGAGAGCTGCGCGGACAGCAGCTTCGTTAAGAAAACCTCAGGGCACACTCCCTCACAGAGGAGCTGTCTTCTTCCACAGACCCTGCTTGGACCCACTCCCAGGAGGCAGGAGAGCAGCTCCTGCTGCAACCTAAGGGGACAAGAAGCCCAACCCCATGAAGTCATTGAATCACTAGACTGCACAAGGAAGCTACCTGTTCCCTGTCAGAAATGACCGTGATGTCCCAACACTGACCCAAAACTGACCTCTCACCCTTTAAAAGGAATGTCAAGAACTAAATTCTGCTTGTTTTGTTTTTATATTCTACATGGGCTACAGGAACTGAGAAATCTTGTGCCTTGCTAGGTGACTCCCACCCAAGTCAGAGGAGTTAAAAAGTCATGCCCATGCCTCAGGAAGCTCTTGCCTCAAATTCTTCCCGAACTGAGAAATAATGACAAGAAAAATATATATATATATGAGCACTAGTGTCCTGAGGCCCCTGCTCAGATGAGCAGAGGGCTCAGCAGTCAGGCCTCCACCGCCATCCTGCCCGCTACAGTTGCTGCTTCTACCCAGGCTCCCCTGGGACTGAGCAGCTGATGATAGTAACCATTCCCCAACCCTGTATTTTTTCTCTCCTCTAAATGTACTTTCTCAGACCTTGCCTCCCAGATGTTGGCCTCTGGGTGCGGGCCAGGGTGATTTTGAGATCCTTAATTTATAAGTCATTCGAAGCATCTTACAAAAGGGGCCAGAGGCGGGTACACGCCAAGCTGATGGGCAGGAGCTGCCTGTGCAGGAGGGTGCTGCTGGAGGGGAACAGCAGCCCAGGAGCATACTCTAGGTCTGCTGCACATCAGGACTCTGGAGCTCACGTGAATAGCTCAGGTGACCCTGAGGAACTCATGAGAGTAGTTTTCTCCCTTCATATGCCCCACCCTTGCCACGATGAGCGTTTTTACAAGCTTGACCTCCTAAAGACACAGTGACAACAAATCCAGTCCTTAGTCGCTGGGCTTCTGGGCTTAAACTTCAGATCCTGATGAATTTGGGAGCCTCAAATGATGTGACAGGAAACACCGTCTGCCTCTCTCGGAGGCTCTTTCCATGTGGTGACAGATTTAGGTTTACGTCTTTGGACAACACCTAGGAAGAAAGGTGCTTCTCTCTAAGGTGAAAGGCAGCTAAAGTCCAGAACTGTATGTCCAGAGGGGACATATACTCTCAAGGGAAGCTCAGAGGATGGCGGTGAGGGGCGGGGGGGGGTGCAGTCCTTGAAGATGGAGAATCAGGATGGACAGCAAGTATAGTAGGCAGTCAAGATGGCCATCTTGCAAGAAAGGCGAAGGCCCTGACCTCTAGACTCCCAGCCCTAGCCTTGAGCTGGGAATGGAGGCTGGAGAGTGAATGCAGAGGGTCAGTGCACGTGGGAGTTTCTGAGGAGAAGACAGAGATTCTCTCGTCTGTGTGTGGCACATAGTGGGTTCCAGCAGGGGCCCAGGCACAGCTGTGAGTGGCATATGGCTTTAAGAAGGAGTTTTGTTCATCTCACTGGCTCCTGCTCACCAACAACTGCACGCGCTCCAGAATCCTCTACCATAGCCACAATGACGGTCATCTTCTACCTCCTTCCTGTGACTTCAATCCATCTCTTAATCCATTTCCCTAATCAGACCTGTGGGAAAAGATAGCCATCAACCTTTACTGGCTCCCTTGCCTTCGAACTGTCACAGGAGATCATCTTGACACTGTAGCCTCCAAGGGTCACTGGTCGGGGACCCATCTCCAAGTCTGACACATACTCCCAGAAGTAGCTTCCTTTCCTGCGTGTAATAGCTAAATTTATAGGGTCTTCCCCAAAAGCATCACCCCCACTTACACACCCAAGGCATGAATGTGCCTCTACCATGGAGCAGGTGAAGCTGTGTCATATCTCTCTGTGATCTGTTCCTTCTCCAAACTATGAGTTCCCTGAGACCAGGAGCACCGTGTCCTAACACCCCTGCCAGTAAACACTCAGAATAGGGGAGAGACAGGCTAGAGACACCCTGCTGTTCCATGGGTATCCTCGACTAATTCTTTGTTAGAAGACTCTGGCCCCCTCGTTTTTCTGTCCTGGAACTTCCTACCAGCCCACACAGATTCCTCAAACCAAGTATATATGAGCATGTGCAGGGAGTGGCCAACCTCCCAAACCTCCAGCAAAGCTGAAAGACAACAGATGCCTGTATCGCCTCAAGCTGAAGTGTATATGGCAAGTGCGTGAGGCGTGGTCTGTTGAGTTCGCATCTCATTGCTACAACTTTATAGCTGAGTGTCTTCTGGCGAGTTTCTTATGCTTCCGTGTTTTCATTTGATCTGTAGAAAAATAATTCCAAGAGAGTCGTTGGGGAGATGAATGGGTGAGAGTGCATGAGGTAGTGCTTCTTAAATAATGATTTGCAAAGCTGCTGTTAGAAGAGAAAAACTGGGGGGTGGGGGAGGGTTGAGTCTTGTCATTTCCTCTTCCGTAGCCAGAAACTTTCAATCACCATTGAATGTTTCTAGCAAAAATAGATTCTGTCCCAGGTAGTAGAAAATTCTTTGCTGGAGTCCAGGAATCCTCTAGTCCTACATACAACCTCCCTGAGACGTACGTCACCATGTTGGATAGCATCCTGCCCATTCCCTTGGGTGTCTGCACAGTTGAAATACCCCAAGCTCACTTGCCCACTGCATTTGCTGAGACTGTGGTGTCACACAGACCAGGGTGCTGAGGCTGGACCTGATCTATATCCTGCAGCCACCTGTCTGAGCAGACCTCAACTTCAGGCTTCTGACCCAGTGGGGCTGACAGATTCAGCTTCCAGGGACCCCTTTGAGTCACCAAAACTGAGTGTCAATGCGTTGTTTAGTTGCTAGTCTCAGCAGGCAGGAATGACTAGGAAAGGGAATGGTCTCTTAATGTTCTGACTATAAACTGGGGCCCCAAAGTAAGCCTGGGCTCTGGTTGTATACCAAGAGTCCATGAGAGTTTCATTTTGGATAACTATCTTAAGACTTACTGTCACCTCTGGTCATCTGCCACCTACTAAGTGCCAAAGTAGATCCTGTTGTTTCTTTGTCTGTTTTTAATATTTTTTATTTTATTATTCTTAATTATAGGTATAGGCATATGCACACAGGGTGTAGGGGCACTTGGAGACCAGAAGCACTGGATCCCCTGGTGCTGGAGTTACAGGCAGTTGTGAACTGCCCAATGTGGGTGCTGGGAATCAAATTTGGGTCCTCTATAAGAACAGTGCATTCTCTCAACCACCGAGCCATCTCTCTGGCCCTGTTTTTTAGTTTGTTTCTTTGTCTTTAATGCAGTGATTTTTCTATAAACGGAAACAATAACCAAAGCAAAGGATATCTGCATTCTACTGTAGAAGGTTCTCCTAAGCAATCAGGCCGTGGGACCTCAGTCTGCTACAGGAGGCAGTAACACAGGAATGCCCTCCCCACACCCCTCTATAAGCTTTGCACCGGAGCTGAGAGTTAGAGAGGGTGGGGCCTTGATTGCCCTGAGCTCAGGCCTTACCCCATCCTGGCAGCTGCTAAGTGTTATCACCGCATCTGTGAGTAGCCAGGGTTTTCATGTGTAAGTGTGTAGCAGAATAATCTCACTTCCTAAAGGAATATCCACTTTCCCAGTGTGGGGGCGTCGGATCCTTGGGGGACACTGGAGTTGCATTGCCCTTCCAAAGGCCCAGGGAGGTAGGAGTAAAACAGATGGTTGCTTACATTTTTCTTCGTGGCTAAATAATGCCCCGCTTCGTGTCTGTGCCCCTCATTTCCAGTATGCTCTCATCTGTCAGCCGACACTGAGGCTGACTCGTGCCTTACCTGTTGTGAGCAATGCTATAGCACATCTCTAGAAGTGCCGATTTCATTTCCCAGGGATATTTACCAGAAGTGGGGAAGCCGGATCCTGGGCTGGATCTATACTTTTCCTATGAATTTTCCATAACAGCTGGGGAAATGTACAGTCCTACCCACAACGTACATGATTTTCTTCTTGTCTTTGCCAATTCATGAGAACATTCCAACTAAGGTGAGATGGGTCATATTTCCCTGATGACTTGTGATACTAAGGAGTTTGGTTTGGGGTTGGAGGCGGGGAGGTTGGTTTGTTTGGGGTTTTTTGGTTTAATTTGGCTTTTTTTTTTAATGTTTGTAAGCCATTTGTACCTCATTTTTAGAGAAGTGTCGAGCTGGGCAGAGTGGTTAAGGCCAGCCTGGGCTACAATGTAAACCTTGTCTCGAATGGAAGCAAGTGGGCTGGAGAGATAGTGTAGAGGTGAAGAAAATGTACTCCTCTTGTAGAGGACACCAGTCCAATTCCTAGCTCCCACAGAGTGACTAACAACTGGCTGTAACTCCATTCCTGGCAATCTGATGCTCTCTTCTGACCTCTGCACCTACATGTGGTGCACACGAACTCATGCAGGAACGTGCACACACATACAAATAAATGGAAATTAAAAGCTAAACAGAGCATTATGTAAGGTGCTGGGGATAGAGCTCAATTGGTACAGTGCTTGGCTGGCACACAGGAAGCTCCTGGTTCAATCCCCCAGCACTGTATTAACTGGGCACCTGGAAGCCCAGCACTAGGGGGCTAGAATCAAGAAGATCAGGAGTTCAGGGTCCCTCAGCTATCTAGAGGGTTTGAGCAGAACTAGGCTAGATATGATGTTGGCCACTTGGTCATCTTTGGCCTCTCCTTGGCAGCAATGAGGGTGGAACTGTAGGAGACTGTGTGATGTGTAGTAAACTAGTCACAGAAAAATAAGTCCTGTGTGTTCTCTTTCACATGTAGAGTATAGAATAGCGATTATCAATACATATTGTATGCTTGCATTCAGCTCTCACACTAATCCCCAAAATAGTACAACAATTGTGATTTTCTTTTAATCTCAAATGAGTATATGAGTTTTTCCAAAGCTCCAAGACATATTTTGTGGCCTTGAACATACCAATGTAAAACTCACTCATCAATCAAGAAGCCATCTACTACCATAGGCTTGGACTGGATCCTGGCATCTCCATCCTCTGGCCTCTCCCTGAGTCCCACTATGGGAATCAGTAGTGAGATAGGCAGCTGTGTTGGAAGATGTGCCATCAGTCCTTTCAACTCTTTCCCTTGTAAACCAGAAGTTTGCTCTCTGTGAGCCAGCCTCTGCCCTTGGTATCCAGAGAGTACAGTCCTCTCCCTGTAGGTGCTTGCCTGCCCTCAGGGAGGCCTCAGACTCAGGCAGGGCCCCAAGATTCCCTCCGAGGACAGGCTAGATGGCACTAATTTTCCAATTCTCAATTTCTTTTCTAGCTCTCAAAGACTCCAGTAAGAGATCCATCAACAGTGACTGGAAGATAGAACTCCCTGGAGAGTTCCAAATTGCGGGTACAACTGTCCGCTATGTGAGGAGAGGTCTGTGGGAGAAGTTCTCAGCCAAGGGACCCACCACGGTGCCGCTGCATCTGATGGTAAGTGCTGGCCCTGCACCTCTGCTTAAGCTGGTGGCTCAGCTGGTAGCTTCGCTGGGTTATGAGAGTCTTGTTCTCTAGAACCTGAGTGGAAAGGGATGCCTCTGGTTCCGGAAGTATGCAAGGCTCCCTGCTACAGATGCCCTTTTCTCTTTCTTTTTTTATTATTTTCATTTCTTCATTTATTTGTGTGTGATGCATTTGTATGTTCTGTGTATGTGACATACAAGCATGTTCTTGAGAGTATACAAATGTGCATTCTTGTACACATTTGTACACATGTGTGTAGATGCCAGAGGTCAGCTACCAATGTCTTTTTTTTCTATATTTTTTTATTTACATTCCAAATGATTTCCCCTTTCCCGTTTCCTCCCTCCCTGAAAGTCCTATAAGCCCCCTTCCCTCCCTCTGTTCCCCATACAACCCCCTCTCGCTTCTCTGTCCTGGTATTCCCCTACATCAGTCTTTCCAGGACCAGGGGTCTCTCCTTCCATCTTCTTGGAAATCTATTGATATGTGAATTGTGTCTTGGGTATTCTGAGATTCTGGGTTAATATCCCCTTATCAGTGACTGCATACCATGTGTGTTCTTTTGCGATTGGGTTACCTCACTAAGGATGATATTTTCAAGTTCTGACCATTTGCCTAGGAATTTCGTGAATTCATTGTTTTTAATTGCAGAGTAATATTCCATTGTGTAAATATACCACATCTTCTGAATCCATTCCTCTGTTGAGGGACATCTGGGTTCTTTCCAGCTTCTGGCTATTATAAATAAGGCTGCTATGAACAGAGTGGAGCATGTGTCTTTATTGCATGCAGGGGAAGCCTCTGGTATATGCCCAGGAGTGGTATAGCAGGATCCTCTGGGAGTGTCATGCCCAGTTTTCTGAGGAACCGCCAGACTGCTTTCCAGAATGGTTGTACCAGCTTGCAATCCCACCAGCAGTGGAGGAGTGTTCCTCTTTCTCCACATCCTCGCCAACAACTGCTGTCTCCTGTGTTTTTGATCTTAGCCATTCTGACTGGTGTGAGATGGAATCTTAGGGTTGTTTTGATTTGCATTTCCCTAATGACTAAGGATGTTGAACATTTCTTTAGGTGCTTCTCAGCCATTAGATATTCTTCAGGTGAGAACTCTTTGTTTAGCTCTGTATCCCATTTTTAATAGGGTTATTTGGTTCTCTGGAGTCTAACTTCTTGAGTTCTTTGTATATATTGGATATTAGCCCTCTGTCGGATGTAGGGTTGGTAAAGATCTTTTCCCAGTTTGTTGGTTGCCGCTTTGTCCTTTTGACAGTGTCCTTTGCCTTATAGAAACTTCGTAATTTTATGAGGTCCCATTTGTCAATTCTTGATCTTAGAGCATAAGCTATTGGTGTTCTGTTCAGGAAATTTTCCCCTGTGCCCATATGTTCAAGATTCTTCCCTAGTTTGCTTTCTATTAGTTTCAGTGTGTCTGGTTTTATATGGAGGTCCTTGATCCACTTGGAATTGAGCAATGTCTTTTTTTTTTAAGTCACTGTCTACATTTATATTTTGAGACAGGGCCTCCAACTCAACCTGAAGCTCACTGATCTGGCCAGGCTTGCTGGCCAGTAACCTTCATCAGTCCCCACATACAGTTCTGGGATTACACCCTCGAGATGCCGTGCCTGGCATGGGCACTGAGGATCCAAGCTCAGATCCTTGCATTTCTGTAGCACGCACATCACTGATTGAGACATCTCCCCAGCCGTGCACCTCTCTCTTGGTCTCATTCCTTCCACCTTGAGGTTCCTCCCCAGAATCTCCTCCTGGTTCCTCACTGGCAGAGCACCTATCTTTTTCAAAAGAAGATTCTTCCAAGACCGGAATTGCAGTCACACGGGTGACAGCCAGGGAGGGACATCTGGTACCCATTAAGCAGATGGACATTGTCTTAGATAGGGTTTCCAATGGGGTGAGAAGACACTGTGACAAATATGCAGCTTGGGGAGGAAGGGGTGTGTGTAGCTTACATACCCAGAGTTGCAGTGCACTGAGGGGAACCAAGGCAAGAATGAAACCAGGTGGGAACCTGGAGGTCATGGAGGAGTGCTGCTTACTGTCTTGCTCCTCGAGGTTTGCTCAGCCTGCTTTTATACAGCACACAAGTTGATCTGCCCTGTGACAGCCCAATCCACATTAGACTGGGACCTCTGACATCACTCACAAATTAAGGAAATGGCCCACAGCCTCCGTCTTATGGAGGCATTTTCTCAACTGAGGTTCTCACCTCTGAAGTTGACATAAAACTAGCCAGCACAACTGTGCCCCAAATCTTTTAGCATCAGATAGCAGCATGCACAGAGCTACCTCATAGCTGAGAAGCACCTTGTAGAAGTGAACTGTGTAAGCAGTGTGTGGTCTGTACTACACGGACTAGCCAGATTCAGCTTCCGGGCACTGGGAAATCAGGTAAGCACCGCTTACTCCCCAGGCGGTCTTCAGAAACCTGTATACATGGGCTAGGCAGAATGTCAGTGTTAAGTTATATCCTGGGAACTCCATGTGCGCCACTCAAACATGGACTCAGTATCCAAGGCCTCCAGGGGCAGTCACGGTTTTCTTCTGGGGGGGGGGAGTCTGAGTAGTCTCAAGGACTATTTATGACAACACCCCATTGTGGGTAATTTTGTGAAGGTGCCAGAGATTGAACACAGGCCTTGTGCGTACCAGATGATATTCGTTGATTCTGATCTCCTAAAGAACAGGGCTTGTAGCAGTGTGTGCATTTGTTATCAAAGCACATGTCTGAAGTGCCTGCCAGTCCCAGAAGTTCTTCTCCTCCCCACACCCTTTCCACCACCCCCCACACACACACATTTATTTGTGCCCCTGGAGATGAGCTAACACTCAAAAGATTCTCTGGCCACCACCTACTGTGGGTGTTGAGTGTGGCCTGATGAGGGTGCTGACCCCATTGTAGTTTCTGCTGAGCTAAAAGCCAGCCAGCTTCTATGTGTGCCATAAACCTTCTGGGGATCTGCCAGAGATTCTGCTGCAATCATTTCTGCAAGTAGGATCTCTGGGACCCAGGGACCTGTCCCAGAGCCATTTCTCCAGGATGAGATTGTTTCCTAGTCAAAGGCTTTGAAACAACCCCCACGACTACTCTGAGTTCAAAGCAAATATTCAGAGGAGCAGAGAGGGGGCTAGAGACAATCTGAGGTTCATGTGGGAATGTCCGCTGTTAGCACAGGAGTTTGCCTTCCCTAACAAGCATTGAAGTGTGCGTAGGACCCATCCTCACCAAGAGCTCATATGCACAGATGCGTCTTTAGCTCAGTGAAGTGTGTACACAACCTAGAGCTCTTTGGACCATAACAGAAGTCAGAGAAAGCATCTCACAACCAGCTGGATTTTCAGCCCTTATTTAATATTTAATTGCTTTTTCTCTTGGAATGTGTTCCTTATTCCATATCACTTCAAGGCTCCTTCCCTCTGTGTAACAGGCTATGGACCCCACACTGGAGTGTGCATATTATGTTCACAATCAGGGGCACCCACGGAGTCCTAGAGATTAGCATTTGAAACCAATTAGACACACGTGAACCCTAATCATACACGGCTATGAAATTGATTTCACATGGAGCCTCAATTTGCTGGTCTCATTCCCACACTGTGATAATAAAGATCTCTTGTAAAGACTAGTTTAAAGCACTTAGTTTTGGTGGCTTGAGGGTGTTTATTTGTTTTGTTGTCTTGGTTTTTAGCAGGACGCATACCTCTAAGTGCACCACCACAGGTCTCTTGGCTAAGGAAGTAAGCGTGAATTGGGTCTACTTCTAGAGCCCATACCCCACCATCCTGCAATTCTGCCTTGAAGGCTCAGGAAACCTTGGAACAATTACCTCCTGTCATCTGACACTCCATCCTGGTCTGCCTCAGCTGGGGCAGGTGGGCTGTGTACTCTGTCTTTTGCTCCTGCTGGCCCCTTCTCCCTGTGGCTGGAAATGCACTTGCTAGCTGCTTAGTCTCAAGGGCACTCACTGGTCGACAGCCAGGTCTGCCTCCCCCAGGAAAGCTTTGCCTCACACGTCTACATTATGTCTAAAGTCAGTTGGGCACCTGGTGGCTTTACAAATCTTGTCATGATTTTCCCCAGGCAAAGCACAGACCCTTCCATTCTGAACCCTCACTGGGATTTCAGGTGCATGGTCCCCAAGCTGTAGCATGGCTCCTGTGAGTGAAGCTTAGATACATCTCTGCACCTCTGTCTACCCTTGGTGTCAGTCATGAGCCAGGACCCTGCCTTCCAACAGTCACGGACATCATCCAGGCTCCGTGGCAGTACCAAGATGCAGATATCCTCAGCATCCCCAGAACAGTCATGGACATCATCCAGGCTCCGTGGCAGTACCGAGATGCAGATATCCTCAGCATCCCCAGAACAGTCACGGACATCATCCAGGCTCCGTGGCAGTACCAAGATGCAGATATCCTCAGCATCCCCAGAACAGTCATGGACATCATCCAGGCTCCGTGGCAGTACTGAGATGCAGATATCCTCAGCATCCCCAGAACAGTCACGGACATCATCCAGGCTCCGTGGCAGTACCAAGATGCAGATATCCTCAGCATCCCCAGAACAGTCATGGACATCATCCAGGCTCCGTGGCAGTACCGAGATGCAGATATCCTCAGCATCCCCAGAACAGGCTCCACACAGATTCCTCTACTGCAGGCTGTATCTTTGTCTTAAGTATGCATACTGCAATGTAGCAATGATCGGGGATGGGAGATACCATCTGGAGGACAGAGCTTGTCTTCCGTGATGTTACTATAAAAGCACCAGGGGCTGGAGAGATGGCTCAGCAGTTAAGAGCACTGACTGCTCTTCCAGAGGTTCAATTCCCAGCAACCACATGGTGGCTCACAACCATCTGTAATGGGATCCGATGCCCTCTTCTGGTGTGTCTGAAGACAGCTACAGTATGCTCATACATAACATTTAAAAAAAAAAGAAAGAAAGAAAGAAAGGAAAGAAAATCACCGTAACTGCCAGGCAGTGGTGGCACACGCCTTTAATCCCAACTTGGGAGGCAAAGGCAGGCAGATCTCTGAGTTTGAGACCAGCCTGGTGTATAGAGTAAGTTCTCTGTGTAGCCAGGGCTACACAGAGAAACCCTATCTTGGGAGACAAAAAAAAAGAGAGGAAAAGAAAGGAAGGAAGGAAGGAAGGAAGGGAGGGAGGGAGGGAGGAAGGGAGGGAGGGAGGGATAGGAAAAGTACCATGACCAAAAGCAGCTTGGGAAGAAGTGTCTATTTCATCTTACACTTCCAGATCTGTCACTGAGGGAACTCAAGGGAGTCAGGAAGCAGGACACAGGAACTAAAGCAGAAGCCATGGAGAGCACTGCTTACCAGCTTCAGGCCTCATGCCTTACTCAACCTTTCTCCTTATAGCCCAAAGAGAAGGCCTTCTCACAACAGCTGTCAATCAAAAAGTGCTGCCCCAGGCCTTTCCTCTTCCCAGATGACTCTTGCTTATGTCAAGTCGACATAAACTAGCCAGCATGGTGCTTATGCTCAAAGAAATAGTTTAGCGCCACTCTCAGTTCTCTCTCTAGGAAGAAGCACTATGTGCATCTTTCTCATCTGTAAGCACAGCCTTGTCGATGGGAATGCGGACCCTGCTGCGTGATGCAGAAAAATACTACAAACAGCCATGCAGTTCGCCACCCCCAAATCCCTCATGTAAACAGGTGCTCTGTGGGATAGGAAAGGACAGAGCTCAGTAATGATTGTGTGCCACCCCCCCCCATACACCCACCAATTCCCTGAGGAACCTGAGGCTGAGGTAAGGGACACCCCTAGCTTTAACGTCCCTCAATCTTCAGAAAAGAGCAAGCTGGTAGAGGAGCTGCCACAGGACGCTCAGGGTACACGTCCAGCCATCTGTGGCCGCTCGCGCCGTCCTCAGCAAGGCCTTCCTCTCCCCGCCTCTCCAGGTGCTGTTATTTCACGACCAGAATTACGGAATTCATTACGAGTACACCATACCTGTAAACCAGAGCACAGAAAACCAGAGCGAGCCGGTCAAGCCTCAGGATGCTCTGTTCCTCTGGACCCACAGCGGCTGGGAAGGGTGCAGCGTGCAGTGTGGAGGAGGTAAGGTGGGGGTGGGGGAGGCCAGGGTGCAGCCCCTCCGCACCAGTCCACCCGCAACAGAGCGTGCGGCTAAGCCATCCCAGGCCCCACAGGTTTGTTAGCAAGCCATTTCACTCCTTGGCCTAGGGTAGAGATTTGCCAGTTATGTGACTATATGGTAGTTATGAAAAATGGCCCTAGGAATGATTGAAATAGACCTCCAACTTGGTGGACTGGCAGCAGATGAAGGCCTTGCCCATACCCAAGCACCCTGTCATCTATGCCACAGCCACCATCCCCAGAGTGCAAAAAGAAGTAAGAGTCCTCTGGGTTAAGCAGAACACTCCATGTCGCCCCTTCTTCCTCACCTCTAAATGCGACATCTGCCCCACACTCCCACTATGGAGACTGCAGGTGAGCCAAAGAGACCACCACGCTACAAGGACCTACATCAGCCATGAGGGGTGTGTTTGCTAGTAGGGTATTAAGGAGGAGCGCGAGTTAGCTGCTCCTCTAAAGAATTCCCCACTCGTGCCAGCAACTCTCTTTCAAGTCAGTGGGTCGCAAAAAAACAGACGTGAAACTAGGAGAGGGCTTATCTGGAAGAAGGGTTTCAGCAAGTGTTGAGGATAAAAGAGGGTAACGGGGGAGAAATGAGCAAGAGTCAACATAGACATGGATGAAGTCGTCAAAGAACAAAAGAAAGGTTTTAACAAAGAGCAGCAGGAAATGGCATTCAAGGGGGTGCAGGAAAGAAGCTAATGTATGACCATTCCGTGGTATGGGAAGGTTTTATTGTAGATAAGAGGGAGAAAATGCCCAGAGGCATCTGGGAGAGTCCAGAGCAGAGAGAGAAAGAAGTAGACTGAACATGGCCAGCAGATTGGGCATGGCCAGGGTTAGGGAGGTAGGGGAGTGGGAGAAAATAGTGGAGATAGTGAGGGGGGAGGGGAGGGGGAGAAGGGGGAGGGGGAAAGAATAGCAAGAGGGAGTAAGAGAATAAGAGACAGTAATTCTCTTACTATATACCTCTGGGTCACTGTCATTTGCCACCCCAATAAGGCACTCAGAAAGGTCATGAGAGATAACACAGTGGATGCTGGGTAAGACAGAGTTGGGGCAGGGGATTGACTGAGACTTAGATGTGGGCAGCAAGCTAGGACTCAGCGGCAACCTCACCCATGCCTACTCGTGAGCCGCTTGACTGCTAAGGCGATGCTGTCAAGTGTGCAGTGTGTACAGCCTGGTCTAACATTTAGGGGCCCATCCCATTGCTCACGGAGAGATCCGAGCCACGGCATCACGGAGCCCTTCCGTGCTTCCCTGTGCATCTCAGCTCACCACACTCACTACATGTTTTACATGTTTCCCATTGCAATTGGCACAGCTTCAAGGTGGTACCATCAGCCCGACCAAAGTACACCTTTTCCAGGAGATCTCTTATCCTGGGACCTTTAGCTGCGCCTGGGCTGATGTCTCCCCACCCCCAACATTAGGGGCCCGTGCCTGCATCTCTAACTGCAACCGGACTTCCCTTTTGTGACCCACTGTGGACAAACCCAGCCCAGGGGAGCCGTAGCAGGCTGTGCTCCACTAGGAGCTCTGAACTGCCGCAGCCACTGCTGCCTCTGTGCATTCCCTTTGTGTCACCAGTGACTTCCAGCTCCCTGCGGTAGGCAATGCTGAAAGCTCTTTGCTTTCATATTCATAAATGACTACATTCATAGGCCGTAGGACAGACAGGGTGGCTTAAGAATCCCCATCTTTTTTAGCCATCCCTACATAACATAAATTCCCGAGACAACACATCCTACAAAGAATCCTGGGCCCACATAGTTGTACTTGACTCCCTGTTCACCTTTTATGACCACTGTCCTGAAGCCAACAACTCCATTACAGTAGCATGAAGTGTCAGCACAGTCGCATCTGAAAGCCAAGGGGAGGTGAAGTAAGCTGGCCCGTGGCGGGAAACTAAGATAGAGAAGCATGGGGACCAACTGTTGATACTATATGGTCAGGTGACACTTAGTGACAATGCCTAGAGGCACTCAGACAGCTAGTTCCAGAGGCCGCCCTCCTAACTGCCATCACCATCCTAACTGCCATCGCTTGGCCTCCCTGATGAAGTCGTAGCCATCGGATTGAGAGCTCGGAGGAAACACTGAAAGAAAGGCTAATGAGCCTGCAAAGGTGCCCACGAGCACATGGCACCGAGGCGTTAGCACCACTGGGCAAAGTGAACAGGGACAGGCCACCTGCGCCTGTGTCCGTCACACCAGCCACCTCACTCCTCTCAAGAAGCAATCCTGTAACAGCAAGCAGTGACTGACCATACTCTCAGTGGAGGCTCATATACACGTGTTTAACTGGGACCAGATCTCCGTAGACTTCAAATCTCAAACATGAAAAGCTCAAGCCAAAGTGTTGGCCTAACTGTCCAAGGACAGAGTCAACCTGAGGTCCTGCCGCTTTCTCAGATTGTTCTGGAATCCTACCCTGGTCCACACTACTCTGCTATGACTTAAGCACTTTATCCCTAAATGTCTAGCTCTCCCTCTTTGACAAATGCGATATGGCTCTCTTAGTGATAGATAGCTGTCCTCATACACCCCTCCGTAAGTATAAATAAATGGTTTTCTGGGTATGTGCAGCTGTAACTTCTCTTCTCCCATGGTTTGGCTTCCAGGAGAACGCAGGACCATCGTATCGTGCACACGGATTGTTAACAAGACCACGACCCTGGTGAATGACAGTGACTGCCCCCAAGCAAGCCGCCCTGAGCCCCAGGTCCGACGGTGTAACTCTCACCCATGCCAGTCCCGGTAAGTTCCTGTATTCTGTGGCTTGGACCCAGCAGCATGATGGGCAGCAACTCCTCAGATGAGGGGATGCCAATACATGGATAATACCACAGAACCAGCCAATGCCACATTCTAGTGGTGCGGTTGGTGATTTTTCTTTCTTTCTTTCTTTTTCTTTTGCTTGCTCAAATAGTCATGTTTTTTGACAATGGAGTTACATTCCGAGAAATCCCCTTGACAATGTAATGTTTACCACACAAGTAGGCTAACAGCAGATATATGTTATACTTCATTGTTCCCTAGGACATGAACAAAATAGAAAATTACTTTAAGCATTAAAAAAATGATATAATCAGTAAACACAATATGGATAGGCTGTTGCTATTCTAATACAAACTTCTGTAAAGTGGACAATGTTTTTTAAACAGGAGTACATTCTAAAATAACTGTTAACAACCACAGCACAGTGATGACAGGAACCAGTAAGTTATCACCACTAATTCTTGTTGTCATGAGCATGTACTGAACTGAGATGGGGCCAGAGCAATGGCTCAGTGGGTAAAGTTCAATCTTCGGGACCTGAGTCTGGGTCCTTAGCAGTCATGCAAAAGATGAGAACATCTGTATATGTGTATAACTCTTGCAAAAGATGAGAACATCTATGTTTGTATGTGTATAACCCTGGAACTAGAGGGATGGATGTGTGGAGACAGGCAGATACCCAAGGCTGGCTGGAACCAGCCTAGCCAGTTGGTAAACTCTAGGTTCACAAAGAGACACTGTCTCAAAATAAAATACAGTGAAGTGATAGAGAAAGATGCCCAACATTGATCTCTGACCTCCTCGTGAACACACATAGGCAAGTATACCACAGATACACATCTGCATATCCCACCACTCTCCACTAATAATAACGTGACAGCCTAGTAGGTTTGTTTCCGTGAGCATTGGCGCAAACATGGTGCATAGCACTGGGCACTGTGACGTGGTGGAGGCAATGGGAAATTATCTTCAGGCACCATTTCTGCATACACAGTCTGTTACCGACTGAAGCACCGTGAGATGGAACTGTTCTGAACTTGACTAAGTCAGAACACTAACGGAAATACACTGCCCTACCTTGAGGGCAGCTTATGGGTCGTGACTGACAGCATCTCACAGAGAAAACATTGCGCCAGGCAATTGACTGGCATCCATTGGCTCCCCTTAATCACTTGCCTTGGAGGAAACATGTTAGAATTTTAGTGTCTGAAGTGTCCACAGAGGCTAATGGCTGTGCTTGATCTGTTTCCCTGCGTGTTTGTTGTTTGGAAGCCATCTGAATGTCTCTCCCATGTGCGCTGGTGTAAAGTCTGGAGTTCTCAGCTGGGAAGAACGCTCTAGTCTGTTCCCGTATTTCTTTCTGGTTGCTTCAGTGGGACGGAGCATGGTACTCACTCGGTGACTGATGCATCGTGTGAAGTTATCCTCTGCCTCCCTTTCTGCCCCGTTTTCACTTCATAGCCCTCCCATCATGTCAAGGCAGACATACCTTTGCTAGCTAGACTTTGATTTTGATGTGAGTCTTTTGGGTCTTTAAAGTTCTGCTTGTACCACTTGCCTGATTCAGGGGCCTTACAAACTGTTTGTCTTTTGTACCAACCTCCTTTGCTTGTTAAACTGGTTTGGTTTGGTTTGGTTTTTTATTAAGTGTGTGTGTGTTTGCACATGTGGGTGTAAGTGTGCATGCATGTGTGTGTATATGTGTGTACATGTATATGTATGTGTACATGTGTATGTGTTACATGTGCGTGTGTGTGTGTGTGTGTGTGTGTGTGTGTGTGTGTATGTGTGTGTGTACACATACTCCTTGGCACATGTGTGGAGGTCAAAGGACCATCTTCAGGAGTTAATATCTTTTCAGCGTGTAGGCCCTGGGTGTCTAACTCAGGTTCTCAGGTTTGGTGAAGGGGCCCTTCCCTTCTGAGCCATAGTCACATCATCAAGGCTCTTTGTTAAACTCTGAGTGTGTGCTGAAGAAGAAATGAGAAGGAAAAGCAATCAAGTAACATTCCTTATTTGATTTTTTTGTACTCCTTCAAAATTAAGAATGAAAGCCTATTTTCATGCTAAAGGCTTTAAGGGAGGACTCATTCAGAAAGTCTGCATGGTGGATAGTCTTGAATGTCAATTTACCCCATCCTGGAATCACTAAGAAAAGGTCTTCCATTGCAAAATTACTTAGGTTAGGTTGTCCTGTGGGCATGTCTTTGTGAGGAGGGAGTTGTCTTGATTGTTAATGGAGATAGGAGTATCCACCCGGAATGTGGGCACTCCCATTACATGGACTGGATCCTGAACTATACAAGAGTAAAAAAACAAAACAAAGCAAAGAGGAGAGGCCAAGCAGCCTGGGTGCGGATCCTGAACTATACAAGAGTAAAAAAACAAAACAAAGCAAAGAGGAGAGGCCAAGCAGCCTGGGTGCATTCATTTTTCACTGTACTTGACTGTGGTGTGTGTTGACTAACTACTTGAAGTCTTAGTGTCTTAGGTAGGGTTTTTTACTGCTGTGAACAGACACCATGACCAAGGCAACTCTTATAAGGACAACCTTTAATTGGGGCTGGCTTGCAGGTTCAGAGGTTCAGTCTCCATTATCAAGGCAGAAGCATGGCAGCATCCAGGCAGGCATGGTGCAGGAGGAGCTGAGAGTCCTACAGCTTCATCTGGAGGCTGCTAGCAGAATCCTGGCTTCCAGGCAGCTAGGATGAGGATCTTAAAGCCCACACACAGTGACACACCTACTCCAACAGGGCTATACCTTCTAATAGTGCCACTCCCTGGGCCAAGCATATACTTAGGGACCTGGAATTGTGAGCTAAGTAAGTCCTTCCAGTTGTATCTTTTGAGGATTGACAGTCATACTTCAAGCCTATCTGTCTAACCCTCAC
Organism: Tokudaia tokunoshimensis; assembly: GCA_036184795.1. Taxonomy (NCBI): domain Eukaryota; kingdom Metazoa; phylum Chordata; class Mammalia; order Rodentia; family Muridae; genus Tokudaia; species Tokudaia tokunoshimensis. The sequence continues at coordinate 42,518,556 of BTHU01000001.1, forward strand.
TCAGTTACAGGGCCAAAGAAGGAAGATTTAGCAACCTTAACAACTCAATTATCAGGGAAGGCAGTGGTGACACGTGCCTTTAATCTCAGCACCAGGGAAGCAGAAACAGGCAGATCTCGGAGTTAAAAGTCAGCCTGGTGTACAGACTAAGTTCCAGGACAGCCAGGGCTACACAGAGAAACCCTCAGAAAAACAAAACATAATTAACTCAGTGATCAGACAGGCATCAATCTCTCTATCTGAAACCAAGAGCAGCCTACTCCCTGGATGAATAAGCAGAAAATGGGGTGAGGGGCTCATCAGGACGCAGAGAGGTCGAGATAAACTCAAGAGTAAAAAGCCTTGTGGATGCCTTCAAGAGTGAAGAATCATATTTCCCAACCAATGTTTGCAAATTACTTTAATGTCTAATTTTTTTTAACTATGTGCAAAAACCAAAAACATTTACTTAGACCACACACCCCTCCCCCACAACAGGCCCATAGCACCTACCTCTGTGGAGCACTGGTAATTAGGATTTAAAAGCTGCCAGCCAGCAGGGGCCATGTCCTGTAATGATGGAGTGGCAGATAACGAACTCTGGAGAAAGCACAAAAAGCAACTGTTTGAAAGCTAGAGCACAGACAGAAATGGGAGCAGAGGCCACGCATAGGGGACCAGAGGGGCTCCATGTTGAATTTCCAATTGTGACAGTTTGTCACTACATGGACGCTGTTTTAGTGACCTGTGATTACCGTGACAGAGCATCCAACAAGAGCGTCCTTTAATGAGGACTCATGGTCTCCGAGGGCTTGCCGGCTCTGTAGCTCATGTAGGACGTATGGCATCAGAACTCAGCTCATGGTAGTGGCTGGCATCTGTGGTGGGGCTGTCTGTGTGGCTTCAGAGCAGGTAGCCGTGAGGGTGCTGGTAACAGGGTCCAAGCCATGGTCTTCAAAGTCCTTCCCCACAATGACTCACTTCTACCAGCCAAGCTCCACCTTCTAAAGGTTCCATACCCTCCCTTGGGAACAACTCAAAACAAGAACGTAAGAGGAACGGATCAGATTCAGACCATACAGAGGCCCAGCTAGAACTATGGCGGACTGCTGCTGAACTCCCGTGGATGTTCAGAATAATCATGGCAACTGGAAATTAAGAAGGTTAAAAAAGCACAGAAAGGAGAGAGCCAGCAGGGGCTCTCAGATTCTGCAGATGTACTTGGCCCGGTTCCTAGGAATAAGACACAGATAGGACAGACTTCCTCTAGTAGAGCTAAGGGCACCTCAGTCTGGGCTTAGAGTATTATGAGAGCCCCGTGCACTGCCTGCTCTGCCGGAAGTTCAGGATTCTACCATGTTGCTCTAAAGATGTACTACTCAGTGTGATAACCAGTAGCAGATCCAAGGTGAAATTTGGTGTGCATATAAGATCTGGGAACCTAAAATGGCAGATTTCAAAGGAAGATTATAAATTGAAATTTGAGATTGTAAGTATCAGTGGCTTAAGATTGCAAAGATTATAAGATAATTTAATAATTTAAGATGGGATTGTGTTGATTGTAATCATCCAAAATAGTTGTATTTTAAGTACATTGGGGGAAAGCATGTGTGTGTTATTATTTTTTAAATAGTTATTTATTGTTAGGCAGAGCACGTCTGTCACTATACATGTGTAGAGGCGAGGGAAACAACTTTGAGGAGTTGATTCTCTCTCTCCCTCCACTCTGGGTTCCAGGAATGGGACTTGGACTGTCAGGCTTATGTGGCAAGCCTATTTTGTTGTGCTGGGACATTTTACTGACCCTGATGTGTTTTTGTTTTGTGTTTTTAGTGTGCGGGTGTCTGTTGTGTAGTACTGTGCCTGTTCAGTTCTCTACCCCTGAACTCTAGCTCCAACCCTACAACATGCTGTTGAAATGGAATATCCATCTGTTTCCTTTCACTGTTCCCCTGGTTGCTGGAAAGTTCAATTGACATGTATGGCTCTTTTGCATTGAACAGAACTGATTTGATCAGTGAGTGTATCCTTGATAATGTTCAGGACAACTGGGAATTAGTAGTCATGAAGAGAAACAGGTTCAGACCAGACTCAAGACAGGACAAAAGATTGGCTCAAAAGAAAAAGGTTTTTATTATTATTATTATTATTATTATTATTATTATTATTATTATTATTATTATTATTTAGCTAACATTTTCCACATATCCACAAGGGAACATGCTTGGAAATTTGTTTTAGTAACTCTGTCCCTCTATACTGTTTTTAATATGGTATTTTTATTGATTTTTCAAGAATTTCATACATGTACACAATGTAGTGTGATCATTTTCATTTCTACTCCTTCCCCTAACTCCTTCCAGAGCTACCTCTACCTCCTCTTCCTCCTCCTCCTCCTCTTCCTCCTCTTTCTCTTCCTTCTTCCTCTCTTATTCCTCCTTCTCCCCGATCCCCTCTTCCTCCTCCTTCTTCATAACCTACTAATTCCAATTTGTGCTACCCATATACTCATGGAGCACAGACCCCCTTCCAGAGGTTATACTCTGAAATACTCCCTCCCCTAGAGCCCCAGAGAGAGTCTACTGCTCCTGAGTCAGGGGTAGGGACCGGCCCCTCCCTGCTTCATCCTAGAAAGGTTTCCTATGTGGGCATGCACAGCTGCTGGGAGGTCCTGAGTGTAGCTGTCCTGTCGTGCCCAGGGACACGGCTTTTGTCTGCTTCTCCCTGACCTCTGGCTCTTTCTCCTGCCTCTTGCATGATGGCGACAGGGAAAGAGTTTGATGCAGATGCCGCATTTGTGACTGAGCAGACACTTTCTCTCTGCTGAACTTAGCCCATGGTAGTAGACTGCTGACACTCCTGTCCATCCCTACTGAGGTTAACCATTAAGGCTCTGGAACCTCATTCAGCAAGGGGCTGCCCTCTGAAGGTCCTGTCTCAGAATGTGTTCTCTTGGTATACAGTGGAGGGCATGTTAGTACAATGGGTTCCTTTTTCTTTCCAGCTTCACCATCCCCTGGGCATCTCACACAGCCATGATCATACCCTGTACCTTCTGCAACATTCCTCTACAACCCTCCTCCTGTCCACCAGACACCTTCTAAGCACCTGGATATTTAGAGACCAAGCCTTTGCATGCCTGTAACTTGACAGATAGGGGTATCCTCCCTCCCCTCCACTATTTTATTTTAAATCCCACCCTCTTCCAGTCTCTTTCTGACTATAAAGCCATCTAAAGCCAACATAAAGAATGAGTAGAATTTCCATTAACAGAAAAGAAAATGAAATTGAGTAAAGACAAGTCAATACCTAGGATTTTCTGGAGGACTCACAAAGGAAATACTGGGTGTCTGTTCCAGGCCGGTTTTGTTTGTTTGTTAGTTTGTTGATTCTGTACCTTCTGATTCTTTAATGTTGTTTAAGATCAGCCCATGAAAATGAATTGCCAGGAGTCAGCAGAGAGTGCTTACTGTTTAACACAAGAAACATGTCTTATAACAGAATTTGAAAGGGTACTGGAGAAATGGCTCAGTGATTAAGAGCACTGGCTACTCTTCCAGAGGCCCTGAGTTCAATTCCCAGCAACCACATGGTGGCTCACAACCATCTCTAATGGGATCTGATGCCCCCTTCTGGTGTGCCTAAAGACAGCTACAGTGAACTCATATAAATAAAAATAAATAAAGCTTTAAAAAAAAAGGAATTTGAAAGTCTTCCAAATCCTAGCAAGGTATATGTGCATAGGAATATTGTACAGCTATATGCACACACATGTGTACGCATACTATATGCAAATGTTTGTATAGCATACATATTTTGGATGTATAATCTACACATATGAACAGTAGCATTTGAACTATTACAGAGTGTATTCTAGTTGTCACGTGCCCTTCGTAAGAACCTGTACATGTGAACTAGGGCTCTTTAAGAGACAAGGTGGAGAGCCTGGCCTCAGGAAGAGATCTGACACACAAGGAAAACCTGCCTTTGTACAATGGGTGGAACTTGGAGCCGTGTAGGGCCTAGAGCACAAAGGTCTGTTAGAATGGGGCGAACATAACCGCAGGGCAAAGCCAATGACCCAGAAGAATAGCCTAGGAACTGAGGGTGTGAACTTTATTAACAGAGCTAAAGAGAACCTGCTGTTGAGCCTGGCACCGTGGAAGACCCTTTCTGTTATTATTACTCTTTGACCTTTAAACCAACATCGATATTTGTCTTTTCGCCTTGCATTTTCCTTCCTCTCCCATTCTCTTAATTCACTTCAAGCTGCTTTTTCCACCAAGTTCCCGACAGTTCCCTTTGCCTTCCCAACTGCACGCCATTAGCACCTCTTTATTCTGATCCGGTGCCTGGCTCTGTGACTGTCTCTCCCGGCACTTGCTGTAACCATATGGAATCTGACACAGGACGGACGGCTGCTCTCCAGCCTCTTGCACACCAACACAAATACCGGCCAACCTGGCCCCACCATTGGCAGGAGAGGCAGAAATCACAGACTGGATCAGCTGTTGTGAGTGTGGCCGGCAGCCTTCGCCTTGCTGACCACAGTCTGCAGGAAGAGAACCCTGTCGTTGGCATGTAATACTGTATGCCAGCCCTAGAGACCCAGCCACAGACAGCTCAGTGGGCTCCACTTGGAGCCCAGAACTCATGCATTACCAGAGTTAACATTTTTGCAGCCTTTTAGAGCTTATTAGCCACTTGAAAAGCTATTCCAAGTTATTAGATATTTCCCTATAGCATTTATGATTTGAATCTCTTCCCAGGCAGTACATGTTGTACTGTACATTGAATTAGGGTGATTCAGAAAAGAACATTCAGCAACTTACTTGCAATTGGATTGAATAGTCATCTGCACAGAAGGGTATTTGGTTTTTAAATTTGTGTTCCTTCCTCAATTACCTTAACCAGGCTAGCCTTGTTTTTCTTGTTAAAATGGCATGGAATACCACAGCCATATTAAAGAATGTTCTATGTGTATGCATGTACATCCATACAGAGAGGAAGTTGGCAGATCGTGACCTAGAATGAAGTTTGACATGCGTGCATCTTAAGCCATGGGCACAATCTGAAGAGATGCTGTTGGTTAATCTATTTGTGGCTACTATGAAACTTCAAAGAATTTTCCTGCTTTCTTCCAAAATAAAATCAATAAATGTAGTTGGGGGACCATTGGCCTGCACGAGGCCTTGGCGGCGTGTGAATAAGCCTGCATTAGCTGGGTACCAGGGCATCTCTCAGACACTGTCCAGATTCCAGGGCCTCCCTTACATTCCATCGAAAGGGTAAAGTTCTGAAACTTTTTCCTCACTCATCAAAATTAGGAAAGCACAGGACAGAGGATGAGAGGGTCACTTCAGAGTTGCCTGGATTGCTTGGGTACCCCTTGTTTCATTATTTCAGACAGCAAGTGAATTCCCAGACACTGGTTTCATAGGTAACAGACTCCTCCTGTTAGGAAATGACTGTCTTATAAATTGCATCGTACCAAAGAGGCCCTTCTCTCTCCCTGCCTTGTCTGAGTAATGAAATGGAGCACAGAAAAATACAGGGCAGTGTGAAATGTCGTCTCAGGTATACCTCAAGCAGAAACAGCTGAGAGCAGCAGCTTGCCGACACCCTTGCCTTGAGTGGCTGCTTCACCCGCTGGCATATGTATGGGGAGACCCCGCCCTCAGTGAGAGTCCGAGTTCTGAAGGCACCCCTACATACCCAGAAGAATAGGTTACTGACTTTCTGTTCCTTTTTTACAATGTGATCCATTTGAAATGAAAGGGAAATATATGTTCTCCAGGTCCCAGGAGAAAGGTCAGGCTATAGAATAAATGCTCTATAATAAGCAAGGTGACAGAAGAGTCTCTAACTGGCAGAATTGTTGGAGAAGTTTTAGAAACAAATCGGATGTGCATGGTGACCAAAATCCTAGAACAGTCTGCTTCTGATGAGATCTAATGAGTTTTCTTAAGTTCTGTGCTGGCCAACTCTCTTAAAGCAACAGTTTACAGATATGGAATAACTATTCTTTTCTCCTTGAAAATTCGTATTTATGCCGGGCAGTGGTGGTGCATGCCTTTAATCCCAGCACCTGGGAGTCAGAGGAAGGCAGATTTCTGAGTTCAAGGCCAGCCTGGTCTGCAGAGTGAGTGCTAGGACAGCCAGGGCTATATAGAAAAACCCTATCTGAACCCCTCCCCCCAAGAAAGAAAGAAAATGCATATTTATATTGACATGCAATGAAAATAAAGGCTTTGCGCAAACAGAAGCTATTATAGCAAAGTATCTAGATTTCTTTTCCTGTGGCTATGATAAAATACTCAAGACAAAAGCATTTAAGGGAAAAAACTTTATTCTGCATCATAGTTCAAAAATATAGTCTATCTTATTAAGAAAATCAGTGTAGCAGCTGCTGTTCACAACACTGTCACAGTCAGAAAGCAGAGAGGAACCCAAGGCAAGTGTTCAGTTTGCTTTCTAAAATTTATCCAGTCCAGGATTCCCAGCCCAGGGGAGGGTTCTACCCATAGTTAACCTAGGTCTTCCCACATCAATTAACAAAATCTAGATAACCCCTCACAAAAATTCTCAAAAGATAACCTTAATTTAGGTGTGGTCTTAATCCCAGGTGTGGCCAAAGGCTAGATTGTGTTGACAGTCAACATTATCCCAGAAAGCATGGGTGCTATACTAATACCAAATTTACAGATTTTCTTAAAATGTGTTCAGTCATGGAATGGAGCTCAGTGATAGAATGAAGCTAACATATGCAAGGCCATGAGTTCAGTCCCTAGGGTTAAAAAAAAAACAAATGCTGGTAGAGATGGAGGTAGGTTGTAATGATAATGGGAGTATCTATCAAGAAGATGGAACAGTTACAAAATGTATACACTTAGCCACAAAGTTCTAGAGAAAAGATGACAGAAATGAAGGGTGCCCCGAGATGGAATTTAATTGTATTAAGAGAGTAACTCATGCCCAGTTTCAATAGTCGGTTTGAAAAACTAGGTAAAAAATTAGAAACAGAAGACTTAAACAATCCTCTAAAACAACAAAACTTAGCAGACATCTATGGAAGAGTCTATCTGATGTGACCGAACACAGTAGGTTCTCAGACCACAGTGGTATAAAATTAGAACTAAATAAGAGAAAGAACCTTGGAGAATTCACAAATATGTGGAAATTAAATGATATACTTCCTAAATAACCAATAGGACAAAGAGAATTACAGAAGAGACCATAGTTTTGAAATGAATAAAAATGAAGGCATCATATGCCAAAACTTGGACCATGTAGTGAAAATGGTGCATAAGAAAATTCCTAGCTTAATAAATTTATACTTTAAAATCTACTTTTACATGTATTGCATTGAGTATGTATGGATATTTTGCCTGCTTATATATTGGTGCGACCACTTGTATGTCTGATGCCCTAGGAAGCTAGAAGAGGGTGTTGGATCCCCTAGAAGCTAAAAATGTCTGCAGGCCACTATATATGTTCTTGGAATTAAACCCAGGTCCTGAGGGCAGGTGTATGGGGGTGGGGAGCAGGAACCATCAGTGCTTCTAACCACTGAGCAATCTCTGCAGCTCATATTGACATTTAAACAATTTATAAATTAGAAAGGGGCTTGTTTTAGAGTTTTGCTACTATGAACAGACACCATGACCAAGGCAACTCATATAAGGACAATATGTAATTGGGGCTGGCTTACAGGTTCAGAGGTTCAGTCCAATAGCATCAAGGCAGGAATATGGTGGTATCCAGGCAGGCATGGTACAGAAAGAGCTGAGAGTTCTACATCTTCATCTACAGGCTACTAGCAGAAGACTGACTTCCAGGCAGCTAGAATAAGAGATTTATAACCCACACCCACAGTGAAACACCTATTCCAACAGGGCCACAACTTCTAATCCTGCCACTCCCTGGGCCAAGCATATATAAACCATCACAGGGCTAGAGAAATGCTTTAGCAACATAGAGTATACTTTTTCAGTAAACCAGTGTCGAGCTCCCAGCACCTGTGGTAAGAGGCTCACCGCTGTAATCCCAGTGTCAAGAGACGCACTGTTCTCTTCCAGTTTGTGCAGGAACTATACTCACACATGCACAAACCCACATGCACTCACGTGTACAAATTTAAAAATAAAAGCAAAATCTTTTTTTTTTTGAGATTTCAAATCAATAGCCCTACATTGCAGCAATGGAAAAAGCAAGGAAGTCCAAAGCAAGCAGAAGGAAGCAACTAAAAACATGGCAGTAGACATTAATTGAGTGGGGAATGGAGAAAAACAACAAACTCAAAATTAATTATATGGAAAAAAAACAACAACATGGCTCATAAACCTTTAGCTATCAAAGATTTGATCATAAAAATTGGCTACATGAACTAATCAACTTAAGTGATAAACCTTCATTTCCAGGGTGAAAAGAAGACCTGAGTTACTAAAAATCATAGATGAAGGGCATTAATTTTGAGACTACAGAAACAAACAGATGGGGAGGTAATAAACACCGTGAAGAGCTGTATGCCATAAATTACATAGTTTCCATAAATACATTTACTTCTACAAGGACAAACTGCCAAGCAGAATCACACACACACACACACACACACACACACACAAATACTATGAGGGAATTGACTGCTCTTCCCGGGGACCTGGGTTCAAATCTCAGTACCCACATGGCAGCTCACTGTAACTCCAAGTTCTGATACCCTCACACAGACATGCACGTACCAAAAACACCAATGTACATAAAATGAAAATAAATAAGTTTTAAAAGTATATTTTTAAAAAACATGAAAACAGAAGAACATAGAAACATCACACTAACCACATAAAACTGAAAACTTTCCTACGGCAAATGAAAGCATGACACAGTATCCACCCTTGCCATTTATGTGTAACATTGTATGTGAGAGTCTTGACAGGTCATCTACCAAGAAGATGTAATAAAGGGATTCCTGTTGAGAGGGAAGAGGCAGGAAACTTGTCTTTCTAGCAAGTGTTTCTGGTACAACTGGATATCCACAGGCAAGAGTGACATCATACATACATTCTCGCTCACAAGGTATCAGTGCTCCAATGATCTAAGCCTATAAAATTCAGAAAATATCACAGGCAAGAATTTTCCTGATGTAGATTTGCAAAGATTTGATAAGACACCAAAAATACAAGCAGTGTTGACTGGAGAGAGAGTTCAATGGTTAAGAGCACTGGCTGTTCTTCCAGAGGTCCTGAGTTCAATTCCCAGCAACTACATGGTGGCTCACCACCATCTTTAATGGGATCTGATCCTGGCTTCTGGCATGCAGGTGCACATGTTAAACATAAAATACATAAATAAATCTCTCTTTAAACAGGAACAAGTGACAACCAAAAAGGAGGCTAACGGTAATCCAAATGTTAAGGTGTTTGTTTTGCTTTTATTTCAAAAGAGATCATCAAGAAAGCCAAAAGATAACCAAGGAATGGGAGAAATTTTTACATCTGTCATCTGAGGAACCACAACTACTCAAATACTAAATTCACAGATAACCCACGTGCAGGCTGCACAAATGTCTAGATAAGATAGAGACCTTATGACTCACATATACTCAGAGTAGCAATTTACATGAGCTTGGCTGATGTGGGGACATTTAGCCCATTCCAGCCCATGCCCCGCTGAGACCTGGGATATACCAGGATCTGAGTGTGACTGGTATGTAGCTTCTGAGGTCATAGTAGCCATAGTAAAACCCCAAGAGCCTGCAATAATAAATGTGTATTGGGGAGATTTTTAAACCATACTATATTTTTTGTTCAGCTGCCTCCTGGCATCTCCCCATCACTGCCAGACACTGGCTTCGGAGACAGAACCCATTCTCAGAAGCCAGCCATCATCATGTTACATCACAGGAAAGGCTGCCCCTGGGGCTGGGGAGGTGGTCTGGTCTGTAAAGATGGTGTTGTATAAGCATGGAGCCCAGAGTTTGATCCTTAACACCTAAGTGAAAACCAGACCCAGTGCCATGCCTGTAACCCTGTGCTGAGGTGAGGAGACAGAGACAGGTCAATACCAGAAGCCTGGTGGACTCCCAACCTAGCTGAATCGATCAGCTCTGGGTTCAGCAGCGGGAGACTTTGTCCAATGTAACAAATAGAAAATAGCATCATTCGGTGGGCGTGTCTTCATTGACTTGGTTACTTCCTTTCAGTGTATATACTGACTGTTACTATGTTACAGGGTTGACATTGCCCATGCTGGTATCCTGAAGTGTTTCCCTCTATCAGTTTCAGAGTTTACGCTCTCCTATTGAAGTCTTAATACTGTGGTTCCCAATGCTCCTAATGCGGAAGCCCTTTAATACAGTTCCTCCTGTTGTAGTGACCCCTCCCCAACCATAAAATCATTTTCGTGATGACTTCATAACTGTAATTCTGCTGCTGTTATGAATTGTAATGTAAATATCTGATATGCAGAATAGCTGATATTCCAACCCTGAGAACGGGTCATTTGGGGTCACAACCCATAGGTTGAGAACCACTGTCTTAATACACTCTGTACCCTTACCTGCCTTGCAGCATTTAGCATTGGACAAGACAAGAGAGGGCTTGAATTAGTTACTTTTCTGTTGCTGTGATTAAAAATTCATTCATTCATTCATTCATTCCCGAAAAAAGCAAGTTAAGAAAGAGAGAGCTTAATTTTGGCTTACAGTTGCAGATTATAGTCCATAACAATGGGAATAACATTGGCAAGCAAGCAGCAGACACAGTGGTAGAAACAAATTCCCTACACAAAGTTCAGAGGCTAAGCTAGAAGTGACTTGAGGGTTAAACTTTCAAAGCCTGCTCACAGTGGCTTGCTTTCCCTAGCAAGGCCACACTCAGCTGGGGACCGAGTGTTCAGTTACCCAAGACTGTGGGAGCACTTCTCGTCTGAACCACCACATGGTTTTATGCTGACACAGAGTCCACACTCATGACCTGGCTGTCCTGGTGGCTTCCGGCATTTCTCCAGGCTTGGCATGCCTTAGGTTACTTCCTGGTTTTTCAGTCCTTCCTATTCTACCGCATTCTCCTTTCCTATTCTAACCCATGTCTCCTTTTCTTCTCTTGACTGGCATCTCTTCCCCTAAACCTGAAACAGAAATATTGGGATAAGGATGGGCAGAGTCAATGCACAAGTGAGACAATTAGAACAAGTCCTGATCAAAGCTGTGGCCAAGATCTCTTTAGACAAAAACAGGGTAGTTCTTTCCTAAGTAATGCACGTACTCTGGAAATATTCCAACACTCATATTTTTTTAAATAACCAAGCACTTCCCTCATAGTTATATTTTATATCTATTGCTCTGTAAGAAAACACTAGAGCCTTTTGGAAAGACACCACCCAGGCTGGGTCCATAAAGCTTCAAAGGGGCTCTAGTAAAAGCTGGAACCTGGGCTATTTCTGACGATCTCAAAGGATGCTGTGGGCCTGCATGTCTGTCCTTTGTTCAGAGTGACTGTGCTTTTGAACACATAGCTTCTCAGTACCGTGAGTACAGTGTCCTGTTTTCAATGCATTTGTGTGTGTCTGTCTATCTGCATGTTTGTGCATGTAGATGTGTGTAAGTGTATGTGCTTGCATATACAGTGCACATGTGTGCATGTGCATGCATAGAGAAGCCAGAGGACATCCTCAGGCACCACCTTTGAAGGGACCTGAAGCTCATTGGCTAGGCCAGACTGGCCAGGAGGCTCCCAGAATCCTCCTGTCTCCTTCTCTCCAGGTTGGAAATGCTAGGGTGCCTCTATGCCTGGCAATTTTTAATGGGTTATAGATATTAAAATAAGGTGCTCACGCTAGTGAAGCAATACCTTCCCAACTGAGCTATGTCCCAGCCCTCTTGAGGGTTTTCTAAGTACTTGGGGTTCCCTTGTAAAATGCAAAGTTATTCTCAGGTCCCAAAGATAACAAAATTGGCCAAGAGATTCATCTCATTGGTTTATTTAATATTTTTTAAAAGGCTTCCTCTCAGCTTTGCGTCTATACATTCATTTTAAAAGGCTTATAGAATAAAAGATTTCTGCAGCGTATACCCAAGGACACTGACTGCCCTGGTAGGGAAGAGAATTGGACTTTTTAACTTTCTCCTGGGCAGGAACAAGGGTATGTGGGTGACCCTCTTCTCAGAGGTTGCACACTGGTGCAACGAGCAGTGTTGGACACACGGGAGAGGGGCAGGGACAGGTAAGAAGTTAGCTTAGAGTGCAGCCATTGTGGCCTTTCCCCCAAGTGTTCACTGTAGCTTACAAAGGGAAAGGAAGGGGTTTGCAAGTCAGATTTCAAAGACTGCTTGTCTGTGAGTATCCTTCATCTAAAATCCAAAACCCAACAGGCTTTAAAAATATGCAACTTCCTGAGTTCCAACATGATAGTACAAGTAGGAAAGTAATAAATACACTAACATTGTCACATAAATTTGCTCCAGGCTATGTGCACTTTGCATATAAGGTGTGAGTGTGTGTGTGTGTGTGTGTGTGTGTGTGTGTGTGTGTAAGAGAGAGAGAGAAAAATGATTGGTCTTAGCCACTATCCCCAAAATACCTCATTATATTTGTGAAAATAGCCAGAACCTGAAAAAAAACTGATAAGGAAAAGCAATATCCATAACTGGGGTGAGCTCATGCTGATGGCCTTTTGATGTACCACTCTATGCTGCCAACTGCTATCAGAACGTGAAATCGCCCTGCTTCCCAAAGCTTTGATCTTGCAGACTATCTTTCTATTCTCCTTCACAGAAGGATGCTCTCAGCAGTTTAGCTGCAGGGCCCACTGGCCTATAGGAGGCACTGTTCAGTGTGGCCTTCTGCCTTCACCAGAAAAGCCGACTGAGCCAACTGCCTCCTCCCATTGAGTTGACATTGTTTCTAATGGGAGGGATGATGGCCATCTAGAAAGCCAATATGGCTGTCTATGCAACTCCTGACCTGACCAATTGACTCTGATCCAGTGGCTACAGCGAGGAGAGGCGGGCAGGTAACTGGTCACCAACAACCAGTCTGAAAGTGCCTTGGGCCTTTGGTGAAGGAGGAGGAAAGACCTGGGCTGTGATCCAAGATAACAGATCTGAAAGAGCGGAAAAAAGAACAGAGATGAAGAGCTAGAAAGGTGGCTCAGGGCCTAGGAGGACGCGCCGCTCGTGCAAAGAGTACAAGGTCAGTTCTCAGCACCCACACTGGATGTCTCACAACAGATTAATTCTCCAGCTAGCTTTAGAGACCCTGACACCTCTGGCCTCTGGGGGACATTCACTCACATGTATACAATATGCAAAGACATACAAACACACAAATACAATAAAAGAATAATAAAAATAAATACTTTTATTTTTAAAAAAAAAGCATAGAAAAAGTATGTTGAGTAGCCCCCAAAGTTGAAAAAGAAATTCTTAAAGCAGATTTGATAAAGGAGGTATCCAGGCAAGTAGCTGTAGTTACCTGCTTGGGCCCTGAAGGTGTTCTTCTGCAGACTTCCATTCTAAGTCCCTCCTAAGTCTGATGGCCTAGTGCAGTTCATACACTCTCCTGCCAGCCAGTGTGCATTCCCAAGGAAAACCAAGAAGTCCTCACCAGAAGGAAGATAGTGATGGGCAGACAAGAACAGATAGGCCCCACGTAAAGCACACAGGTGTCATGGTCACACCAAAAGTCAGATATGATCTGACTAGATCCCGCTAGATCAAGAGCTAGATCTAGATCATTAGCCGTGAGCTACTGTACTGGAAAATTCCTGTGCCTGGGCAAGAAAGGCAGCCCGCCCGGAATGTTAGTCTTGGATAAGAGCTACTGACATCGGCAGCTATATGATTCTCAGAACATGAGAGTTTCTTTTCCAAACTCTTGGTGACTGGGTGTGGTACAATCTGTTAGCAAACCCAGACCTCACCACCGTATTTCAGCTCCCAGACTGTACTGGCCTGAGATCTGGATCCTTGTGTGTAACTCAACAGGGTGTGATAGCTGAAGAGAAAGCAGGCTCTATGAATGTCTCAGCTGCTAGCTGAACCCTGTTCTCTCAGGACTTTCTACTTCCCCAGTGAGAACTAAGTTTGTTCCCATAAGTCCCAGAGAAACTTCTTTTTTTCAACAACCTTCTTGAAAATGAATTTGCTGTAAAAGTTAGAAAAATCTGAAAACTCAGATTCTTCAGGAAATAGCTCATACAGAGATGTACCTGTCTCACAAACATAATACCCAAGTTCCATTCCCAAAACATACATTTTTCTAAGAAAGTTAGACATGGTAGAGTGTGCTTATGATCCCAGTACTAGGAAAGCAGAGACAGGCAGATTTGGGGGGCTTGCTGGTCAACCAGCCTAGCAAAATTGGTAGATTCAGGACCAAGTGCCTGAGATTGACCTCTGGGGTACACAGACACACACACACACACACACACACACACACACACACAGTTTTCTTTTATTACGGATTATTTTTATAAGATAAATGTACAGATCAAATGAAGCCCAAGAAGAAGGAAAAACAAAGTATGGATACTCTGGTCCTTCTTAGAAGGGGGAACAAAATATCCACAGGAGGAGATACAGATAAAAAGTGTGGAGCAGAGACTGAGGGAAAACCATCCAGAGACTGACCCACCTAGGGATCTATCCCATATACAGGTACAAAACCCATACACTATTGTGGATGCCAACAAGTGCTTGCTGATAGGAGCCTGACATAGCTGTCACCTGGTAGGCTCTGCCAGTGCATGACAAATACAGAGGGGGACACTCTCAGTCAACTATTGAATTGAGCACAGGGTTCCCAATGGAGGAGATAGAGAAAGGACCCAAGGAACTGAAGGGTCCTTTTGCAGCCCCATAAGAGGAACAACAATATGAGCCACCCAGTATCCCCAGAGCTCCCAGGGACTAAACCACCAACCAAAGAGTACACATGGAGGGACCCATGGCTCCAGATGCATATGTAGCAGAGGATGGCCTTGTTGGACATCAAAGGGAAGAGACAGACTTGGTCCTGAAAAGGCTAGATGCCCCAGTGTAGGGGAATACCAGGACAGGGAAGCAGGAGTGAGTGGATTGGTGAGCAGGGGGAGGAGAGATGGGTTAGGGGATTTTCGGGGCGGGAAGGACCAAGAAAGGGGATAGCATTTGAAATGTAAATAAAGAATATATCTAATAAAAAAAGTCTGGGAAAAAAAGATAAATGTATGGAAGCAGCAGATAGACAAAGGCCGCTGGAGGACCGGTCCGTCCCTAGGGGTAGACAGTAAAGAGAGAAGGGAGGGGGTGGCTGTGCTCTGCTGCATGATTTAGATGTCCATTAATCGTCATGGACAAACCCCACGACCCTCTGGAAGGTCGAAAACACATTCCCTGCAGTTTATAAATGAAGCCTTTAGGATACGCAGTTATTGAGTAACTGTCTCAAGCTCTAAGCCGTGGCAAGGGCGACTTCACACCAAGCCCTTATCCTGGGACTCTTACATACTTCCCGATGGCCCATTTTGAATTAAGAAGCAATGCCAAGGAAGGTCAAGAGCAGGCAGCATTGGTGTTTTCTCAGCTCCTAGTTTAGCAGTTGGTGAGGGGAAGGCTGCGATGGCTCTCTTCTCTGGAAGTTAAAACACAGTTACAGGTTCAAAGTTGTAAAACTAAACCATTCTGGTTTAAGTCCTTAATCCCCCAAATGTCCACGTCGTAAAGGCTTGGTTCCCAGCCATGGTGCTAGTGAAAGATGGGGAGGGGGCTGTTAGGAGGCAGAGTCTGGTGGTATTAGTTAGGGTTTTGGTGCTAGGCCCTTAAAGGGGATACTGGGGACTTGCTCCTTTCTGTCTCTCCTAGCTTCCTGGCCACCTATAAGAACTCTCCTCTGCCTCGTGCTACTGCAGTGATGTACTGGCCCACAACTGGCCCAAAGTCAGTAGAGCCAACTGAACTTTGACTGAAACCATGAGCCAAGCAAACCGTTTCTCTGCATAAGCTGACTCATCTTAGGTATTTTATCACAGGATGGGAGGATGACTAACACATAAATAGAACACCAAAAGTGTTAGCATCAGGTGCATCCATGTACAGCCAGAGGCTCTTTATAGCGAGCTCTGGACCCAGCTACAAGACAAGTCATCTCTAGGCATCTGGACCCAGCTACGAGACAAGTCATCTCCAGGCAACAGCAAACACCTGCATCCGCTGCCATGGCACCCACCACACATCCCTTCGCACATGCAAGCATCACGGCCCAGATTAAAGACTTTATCCCAACCCACAGCCCTCCCCCTTCTTCTCTTCTTCCCTCTCACCTCCTCAGAGGCCACCTCTACCAATAAAGCCTCCCCTGTGAGACCTGTTGCTGGCGTGCCCTGTCTGGGACTGTGCCACATATTCTAACAAACAGTTTATAATGGACACTAGAATTAGTTCACTCTGTGTGTGTGTGTGTGTGTGTGTGTGTGTGTGTTAAGTGGAATTGTATCAGCACAGAAACAACTTTAGAGCCTAGGCTATCTAAGATGAAGGTTTCCAGTAAGACTCTGGCTTCCCGGGCTCTTGTTAGGGGAGATGGGTGTGGGCCTCCTCTGAACCCAGCACGAATTGCTTTCTCCACCCACAGTTAGCCAACCCATGGCTTGGAGAGGCTGGGAGGGTTTCCCACACTGTCTCAGGTCCCACAGGAGTGATGTGTAAGGTTGCCCAGGACTAAGGAAGTGACACAACTGATGGGCCAGGTCTGAGATTTTTCTGAGTGAGCCCATGCAGTCAAGGAACAAATGCACAGCCTCTCACATCATCTGTGGCCAAATAATGAGCTTGCCCAGGTTGCGAGTCACCCACACACGATACCTTCACCATTCCCAAAGCCATTCAAGACTGCATTTACTCCCCTTTTCTGATACAGTTCTTATCTTTCCTAACAAGGGGTGCCCCTAACAAAGGGCAGGGCCTGCATGAAGTTGTGTTCACTCAGCCTCTGCTTGCGAGGCACTCTTTGTGGTGCCAAGAGGGTACAGATTGGGATCTCTGCCAATAGGGAACTCTTGGGGTGCACTTCCTTTCAGTGCCAGCAGCTCCAGGGTTCAGGATGTCTCAATAAGCCAATTTCCCAAGTGTATGGCTCAAGACGGGTAGAAGAAAGTGCCCCAGCCATAGCAGAATTCCATGGGTTAGCTCCTCTGAAAGGGGGAAGGAAATTTCATTCTAGTTACAGGAGAATTTAAACACTAAGACACAGTGGTTTGACCTTGACCGATGTTCCACTGATGGAGGTCAAAATCAGAGGCTAGTTCAGAACCCTGGCTTGCGTTTGATTGGATAAATCATTTAAGTTCACTTAGTGTGGTTTGTCATGGGCCTTAGCCACACTGCTGAGTGCCTATTGCCTACCTGGATCATGATGTCATCCTAAGCCCTTCCACTGGCACTACTCTTCCTTAGAAATACTTCAAGTCCTGTGTTTACCTGGCCATACCTTACCCTGACTTTTGATTTACGTAGATATGTTTAAAACTATGAAACAAACCAAGATGGGTGAATTCCTGACATGGGGAGGCACCAAGGCACTCCACTGGCTAAGCTCAGTAGCCTGACTAGCAAGAACAGGGAAGTCTCACCTCCAGGCTGTAGAGAGTGTGGTGTCAGGTCCCCCCTTGCCACTAGCTGTACATGAACCCCTGGGCACGTTCCCAAATCTCTCCATCTGTAAAACTGTGAAATTCGATCCTCTCTCATAGAAGTCTTGAGAAGATTAGGTGAAGTAATGCCTATAAATTCCTTCATCCTAAATAAGCACTTGATGAACACAAGCCAAGCCCATCACCGCTATACAAGACTATAATAATTATAAACACAAGCCAGCTGCTGAACCCCAGCATTTCATAGGTTATTCATCATGTCTTAAGACACTACGCACATGCGTAGACATGAACACACATGCATGCACACACATATGAGTGCACACACACACATGCATGCACACATATGAATGCACATACGCATGCATGCACACACATATGAATGCACATACGCATGCATGCACACACATATGAATGCACACACACATGCATGCACACATATATGAATGCACACACATGTATGCACACATATATGAATGCACACACACATGCATGCACACATATGAATGCACTCACACACTTATTTTTAATACAGTTATGACTACAGAACTTAAATAGGCCATGCTGGTATTTTCCAGGTAATAAAATATTGGGACAAGTCCTGGCATTTTCTAATACTTCCCTTCTTGTCAGAGCAAGTCCATATAATTTATATGTATTTCAGGGTAAATTGAAACAGCCGAAAAAACTCAAGTGATTCAGTACCCGAGCTTCAGATAGTGTTATCAGCAGAATGAGGTGAGGCTGGGGAATTCTGAAAGGGGTTGGGTGTCATGCAGACCTGAAGATTGGGTTATGAGCTCAGAGCTTGGCATGTAGTTTTCCAGACACCTAAGAGCCTACAGCCTGTTAGTGGCTGAGCTGAGACAGCAATAGGCAGGAGCTTGAACTTGATGTGGGTGGATGGGCGGTGCTAGGCCTTGCCAGCACTTCTCTCTACTAACCAGGAGTTAGATTTAAACATCGTGGACAAAAGCAGCCTGGGGAAAGAGAAGTAGGTTATAGCCAAGGGTTATTTCCCCACATCTGTCAGAGCAGAAATTAACACCATAGTGGTGGTAATGAATGGTCTCAGGCAACACTGTGTGGGTGACTTGGTCACCTTGTCCCCCTTCTTATGGTTAATCTACTTCTAGGGAAGAGGACACTCCCTGGCCAGTCAGACAGAGCCTTACTCTGACTCTTGACATCAGGAAGGGAGGACATTTCAGCTGCTGTGCCTGCCCAGTGGGCTCAGCTGGTGGCAGTGGTGACAATTTTCATGATATGTGCAGGTTTGCTGCAGAGGCTAGTTCATGACAGCTGCTACTCTGTCTCCTCAGAATCTCCTGCTGGAGAAAGAGGGGCTGCTTCTTTGCTGACACGTTGAGGGGCCCCTGGTTCCTGGTATAACAGTGTCTCCTGGCTGAGAACTGGGAGTCTGCATCTCCAGTTGGTTCTAGTTACTGATGCTAGTAGGATTTCATTTGACCCAGGGTGGCAAAAGTTTTTAGAAATCTTGATTGTGATGCTAATAACATGAATGCATAGGTCTTGACCCCTGCCCCAGAGGACAAAAGCCTGTGGTGGGAAGAGGGAGGTAAAAGCTACCAGCCAGTTATCTCATCTCCTGAGGGCTGAGAAGCCCAGAGTCCAGCTCCTGAAGGTGAGGACAATCTCCAGTCTCCCTATCTAAGTCATTCAGAGCTGACAGGAAGCTCCAAGCCTTGTTCTGCATGTGTTCTAGAGCCTGAGATGGGTCAAGGAAGCAGAGGGACAGGCAGCCAGATGTTGCTGCTTCTAGACAAGGCACTCTCTGCCCAAACTTCAAGTGCACAGAAGAGCTATCTCTCTGACTTTAAGTCCAACACAGCAGGAATATCATTGACGGCGAGCAGCAAGGCAGTGAGGGGCTGTCGTTCTTCAGTTTGCCAGTCAGAGAAGATGCTTAGAGCAAGGTTAAATCTAGACCCCATGGGGCTTCAAGAAAAGTAAAGAACTCATTCTGACCCCACAGATTACAAAAAGGTCAATCCGTGTTGCTTAGCATTTAAAGAAAATTCTGAGAGATTCCATTCTGATTCTGTAGTCAGGAATGGGGACACACAGGAGCAGGGTTCCCATGGTGGTTCCGGGGGGAATCCAAGGCCCTAGCAAGTAAAAAAAACAGTATACTACCCTAGCCCAGCAAATAGACACTCCCAAGGGTCCTGCTTAGAAGAGTTTAATAAAGGCAGGTTGTTGGTGTTGTTTTTAACATAAGAGAAACCAGGAAGAATAATTAAGCTCTTAAACACACACACACACACACACACACACACACACACACACACACACACACACACACACCCCTAACAGAAGGAAAATTTCTGCTGCAAACTACTGCTACTTTCAAAACTGAAAATGAGGGTAAAATCGAGAAAGGGAGAAGAAAGCATGTAGGAAGTGTGGTTTACCCGAGAGAGAGAGAGAGAGAGAGAGAGAGAGAGAGAGAGAGAGAGAGAGAGAGAGAGAGAGAGAGAGGAAGAAGGAGGAGGAGGAGGAGGGGGAGGAGGAAGAAGAAGAAGATGATGATGATGATGATGATGATGATGAAAAGGAAGAAGGAAGGAAGGAAGAAGAACAAGGAGGAGGAGGAGGAGGAAGAAGAAGAAGAAGAAGAAGAAGAAGAAGAAGAAGAAGAAGAAGAAGAAGAAGAAGAAGAAGAAGAAGAAGAAGAAGAAGAAGAGGAAGAAGAAGAAGAAGAAGAAGAAGAAGAAGAAGAAGAAGAAGAAGAAGAAGAAGAAGAAGAAGAAGAAGAAGAAGAAGAAGAAGAAGATGATGATGATGATGATGATGAAAGGAAGAAGGAAGGAAGAAGAAGAAGAAGAAGAAGAAGAAGAAGAAGAAGAAGAAGAAGAAGAAGAAGAAGAAGAAGAAGAAGAAGAAGAAGAGGAAGCAGAAACAACTAATGCACAGCCCCAGCCCCAGGAGGCAGGCACAGTTGTTGCATGGTTAAAGAGCTAGGACCAGGCAGCCAAGTCTACATCCCAGTTCCACAGCTGCTGTTTGAGCCCTGGGGTACGTCACTACCCTAGCCCTGTAAGACAGGACATAAGCATCGTGTCATGGGGCTGTTGCATGTATGAATTAATAGAAACAAATTAGTCAGGCCATTTCCAGACATGCAGTAATTGCTAAATTTGGTGCCTCTAGGATCCCTGTTCTCACTGTGGTGTATTTTTTAGAAGCGTCCAAAACCGTCTCCCAGGATGGAGTCTAAAGAAGCCATGCCTGAGGCCCTGCTGGTCAGTTCTGAGAAATCGTAGCAGGAGAAGAGCCAGGTGCCTGAGATGTGTGCTTTAGTCTCCCAAAGAATAGTTCATAGGTCCCAGGAATGTGTCCTGTACGTGTTGTTGATCCCTGGCATGCTGAGAAAGGGGCTGAGGAAGGATGCCCAAGTGTGGGAGTGGTCAGCAAGAACATTTAAACCTGGCGCCGTTGCTGAGGTGAACGGCAGGTCCTTAGAGCACTCAGCGGATTTCTCACATGACTATAGAAGAAGCAGGGAAACAGTCCATCCCCATGGGGTTAGAACCAAGTCTCCTTCATCCACGTCCAAGAGGTCCCTAGAGGCTCCTTTTGTGACTCTGTCTTTGTGGCTTCTATCACATGACTTCTAAGAGCAGTACTCTGTAGTGAGACCTGGGATCGGGACACCTATAGAGAATGTACGTTACTCTGCTCTGACCACAGGTTCTGTCTCTGCCAGTTCAGCCATCTGTAAATTGAAAATATTATTTAAAAAAGATGTACAAAGTTCCAAAAAGAGAGACATGAATTTTCTGTGTGCCAAGAACTATCCTGATTCCATGTTAATGAGATACTGTGTGTCCAACCCCACGGGAGCCTTGCGTCCACTGAGGATCATACGTGTAGCATACGGTAGATGTATGTATATAGAGTGAACCCGTGTAGTTTTTAATTCTTGTCTTTATTCCCTATTTATTCCCTAGTCTATCAACTGTTTACACTGAAGTAGATAAAATTAGTCAAGAAATTAAGCACATAAGAGAATGCACATAGATTTTAGCAGATGCAGTCTCCATTTTATACAAAGGACTTGGACATTCGGACACTTTGCTATCTGGGAGGAAGGTTGTCCCTGGAACCAAGCCCCTTCAGATAGTAAGGGGCAGTTGTATAAACAGCCAGGGCTGGAATCTAACACTGTTTTATTTATTAGCTCAGTTATTTATCCTTTAATGATAGTTTACGCTCTACGTTAAGATGCTTGGTGTGGGGAGATGACATTCTGTTCCCAGATTGAGCCATCATCTCTATACAACTGATTTTAGAGATAAGTCTAAAGTAAATGTCGAGTCAAGTAATTGCTAAATTTGGTATTTTGATGATTGCCGGGCATGGGTGGCCCATGCATTTAATTGAAGCTTGGGAGGCAGAGGCAGGAGGATCTCTGTGAGTTTGAGGCCAGCCTGGTATACACAGCAAGTTCCAGGATAACCAGGGTTACACAGAGAAACCCTGTCTTGAAAACAAAAAGGTTTATGTTCTAATATAAATAAAATAATACAATCAAAAGATGGAAGGAAAGAGAGGAGAATAGAAGGATTAAGAAGAGGAGACAAATGCCGTTTTGCAAAGGTATGTGTACTTCCCACATTGAACTCAAAAGGAGGGGAGCTAGGCAAGTCCACTAGCCTTGGTCTGAACACTTAGACTGCTAGTCATCCTGGTCTCCTTCCTCATGTGCCTTCACCTGCAGTTTTCATGTATGTACGAAAATACTAAGCTTTAGCAAAGATGTGGTGTTTCTGGGATTCTCCTCCACTGCTAGTGAGCATGTAAATTGGCTTTATGTAAATCTGTTTGGCTAAATATAACAATGCTTATGAACCCAAACTTACATCCCTGTGTGTCCAACAGCAGGTTATACAGCACACGCGCAAAAAGTTAGGGCTCCTCATAAGAGCCCCAACCCCTAAATAATCCAAATGTCCACCCACAGTGTGATGGGCACTGTCTGGTGACACAGGACATTGTAGCATACTAATGAACAGCCTGGGGCTCTCCTTGAATCCATCTCTCAAACGCAGTGTTGAGTGGAAGAACCTTTGGACAGATGACAGGAATGCATGTTCTACATTTGTGTTTAAATAAAGTTCAAAAATAGAGCAAGCTATTTGTTGTGGTAGGACTAAGAATTGTTGGGGAGACTTGCAACTGGGAAGCTGAGGACACCTTCAGGGGTTCTGTGACCTTTTTCTTGAGCTGAGCTGTGGTTACATGTCTTGATTTCTGAAAATTCATAAAGCTTTACACTTACAATGGGTACTTTCCTATATGTGTAGTTGCAGTGAAAGTTCCAGCTATGAAAGGAAAAAAAAGAGAAGGAAGGAAGGAAGAAAGGAAGGAAGGAAGGAAGGAAGGAAGGAAGGAAGGAAGGAAGGGAGGGAGGGAGGGAGGGAGGGAAGAAGGGAGAGAGGGAGGAAGGAAGGAAGGAAGGGAGGGAGGGAAGAAGGGAGAGGGAGGAAGGAAGGAAGGAAAACACATTTACACACAGAAACAATTTCAAGGGAATAGAAGCATAGAAACACAATAAAATATGCACCATAACTGTACTAAAATACTGTTTAAAAGCTAATGGCAGGGGCTGGAGAGATGGCTCAGTGGTTAAGAGCACTGACTGCTCTTCCAAAGGTCCTGAGTTCAAATCCCAGCAACCACATGGTGGCTCACAACCATCCATAATGAGATCTGACTCCCTCTTCTGGTGTGTCTGAAGACAGCTACAGTGTACTTACATATAATAAATAAATAAATCTTAAAAAAAAAAGCTAATGACACATATATCAGAATGAGTTTAGCTCATCTACTAAAAGAAAAATAATTTCAAATCAGCTGACAAACTGAAACTCATTCCTATGGTGTGTATAGAAAGCAAACATAAAAACTGGTTGAGAAAGTCTAAAACTAAAGGATAAACAAAGGCATGATAGAAAAGTAAAAAAAGGAATCAGGCATGTAGATGTGGTATTTAAAGCCATAAGTCAAACTGAGAGATGGTAAGGTATTGTAGATAATAATTTATAACAGTGAGTGAGACAGCAAGCAGGGGTGTGGTGACTATTCCTGCTTGTCATCTTGTCATATCTGGAATGAACTACAATCCAGAATTGGAGGGCACACCTGTGATCCAGATCTTGAGGCTGGAAGACACAGGCTTCTGAACCTGGATCTTGGCATGGTGATCTTGAGGCATAGTAGCCATGAAAAGCTTCAGCCCAGGCAAGGTAGTACACACTTTTAATCCCAGGAGACTGAGGCAAGCAGATCTCTTGAGTTCAAGGCCAGCCTGGGACAAAGCAAATTCCAAATCCTGGCATGGTGGTATACATATTTAATCTGGGCCATAACTTTTGTTGGAGGCCTACATAAGGACATTGGAAGAAAGAAGACTCTCTCTTCTACAACTGCTTGCACTTTCTTGCCAGCACATCTGTTGGAACCTACTTCTTCAGGAATCCAGCTTATATAAAAGACCAGCTTCAACAAATAGCCTTGTGAACTGAGCAACTACTAGACTGTTGGATTTACCATTCACAGCTGTCCACTGTTGGGTTGGTTGGACTACAGACTGTAAGTCATTACAATAAATTCTCTTAGTATATAGAGACATTCCATAAATTCTATGACTCTAGAGAACCCTGATTAATATAAGGGGTCACAACACTGACTTCAGACAAAGTAAACTTTAAACCAAAAAAAAAAAAACATTAAATGTGTTAGATAAGGGAAGTTAACCTGAGAGAAGCCTTGGTTTACAATCAGAATTTAGCAGATCTGGTTACTCATGGTCCAGATACTACAGCAATAAGTTGTATAAACATCAACCACAGGGATGCAAGGAAATGGAATCCTATTGGTTCCAGGAGACACCAGCCCAGCACTCTCCCTGAGATAGATTAAGAGCAACAACAAGAAAGATATAAAAGGCCTAAACAACATAGCCAAAAGGTGTGTTACATGTAACCAGTACATGCTTCCATTTCTGCTGTTTGAAAAGTACAAAATTCCCTCTACCTAGAAATAAATACATTGTAGAGCTGGATGATGACACACATTTGTTACCCAGTACTTGGGAGGCAGAAACAGAAGGATGAGGAGTTTAAAAAAAAAGTCCATCACATATACATTTCTATTTTTGAATATATTTATATTGTGTTATATATACAGTTACAGATGTAGGGTATGGCACCCCCCTTTCCTATATTTGGCACTAACTCTTAGAAAGGAGACCTTGGGGTGTCCACTGACCTTAGTCTGAGCTCTTAACCTGCTATGCAATTACTCTTACTCTTACCCTGAGATTTATTGGGTGCTTACAAGGTGCCAGATTCTGTGTCCTGCCTGCTGCTAGCCTAAGGTGAAGAGACTCCTCTCAACCTTGTGGAACTTTTCTTGTGGGGAAGATGGACAAATACAGAAGACAGCTCCATCCCTAGAAGTATAGGTTATGCCCTTCTGGGTCTTACGCTGCGTTCAAGATTCTGGAACAGAGGCCATGCTGTATGCCACAGGGCTCTGGCATCCAGGAAAAAAAAGGTGACTGCCTTGCCTCTCAGTGACAGGTTATGTCGAGGGAGTTGTCACTTTCTTGTCTGCCTGGGAGTCCAGTAAAGACTATAGAGAACATCACATCTGGCACATGAAAAGGTCCAGTTAGTGTGGTTCTTATTGCTTATTTACTTGAAGCTAGTCAGGCTACACCCAGACATGGGTTTGTAGAAGCCACATGGTCAGGAGGCATTGGCCAGCAGGGTGTGTCCACAGCAAAAGAGGTGGGTGGAAGCCAAGTGGCCTGGCTGCTGCCGCCTCATGAAAAACGGCTAACGGGCTGTGTATGTTGCAGAAGGAAGACAGCAGACTCTGTGTACTTCAGGTCTTGACATCTAGAGAATGGGTGTGCCTCCTCTGAGGCCCGTCCAGGCTGCTGAGGTGGATGTGGCCTGCTTGGAGTACAGTGAGCCCCGTGTCATGGAGAGATACAGGCAGCAAGTTCCCCCCAGCTACCCTGCTCATCACTGGATTCGGGACTTCTAGCTCCACCTTCGGGAAATCACCCAAAATACGGGAGGTTAAAATGGAAACCCTCTAAATAGTCAACCCATATATACTGGTTAGGTGATTTATATATAGGAGTGTTACATAAGCCTTAAAAAGTCAATATTTAGAAAAAAACGCACTAATCGCCTGGGAATTGCTTCTATTATCAATAGTGGAACAAAATATGAAATGTTTTGTTTATGGTGTGCGTGACATGGGGTGTTATGGAAAATATGTGTGATAAAGAGTCGGCTCATGTGGGTTCTGTGTTCCTTCCCTTCCTAGTTTTAGGGCCCTTCCAGATTTTCTGCTGTATGCATAAATTATCATTACAATTTCTACGAACTAAAGGAAAAACTAAGGCCAAAGAGATTCCTAAAACTGAATGAATCATAGCCCACAGCTCTCTAGAGAGCAGCACGAAGAGCGCTCTAGGGGACTTCAGTCAGTTCTCACGTCTCCTTATGGAGACAGAGTTCAGGACCACATGAAAGAAAGACATTTCAGGGTTCTTTACCAGCCCAAGACTCTGTGCTAAAAGCTGTCTTTCAAAAGAGTCAGGGGTAAGGCACGGACCAGGATCGCCTCAGTCAGACCTGAGCGGGCCTTTGTGGATGCAGGGTGACTGGCTTGACCATGCCTCACAGAGTAGACTATTGTGTGTGATTCTCTAATTAAACGGTTTCCTAGTCCCCCGAGAGGTTGAGAGATGGCCAGTGATAGAAGTACTTGCTGTACAAGCACAGACACCTAAGTTTGGATCTCTAGCACCCATGTAAGAGTTGTGCACAGAGAGAGGGGTGCATCTGGGAAAGTGGGGGAGATCGGTCAACCCTAGGACCACGTTAGCCAGCCAGTCCAACCAAAACAGCAAGGCCCAGGTTCAGGGAGAGACCTTGTCTCAAAAACTAGGGAAAGTAATCAGGGAATTGGCATTGACCTCTGGGTTCTATATGTGCATGCACACACACACACACACACACACACACTACTAATCATGAAAATTGCCAACCTGCAACACTTGGAGGAGAGAAAATACGTCACAGACTCAGTGTAACGGGGTGATGTGGGGTGTCTGCTCTGCAGGTCCTGGTGAGAAACCCCAGTCTCCAGTTACACTGAAAACTCTCCCTGAGCAGAGACTCAGGAAACAGATACATGTGGAAGAGAAGCTGTATTCTGGTGAAAACAGACATCTAATAGGATACTTGCTGGAAAAAATAAAATCTCTGAGGCATCCCGGGTGATTTAATGCCACCAATTTAATAAGCCCAGAAACCTAACGAATCTCTTTCTTCTCTTCTGGGAGGACTCATAAACATGGTTCCTGTAGCTCATTAGCTATTAACGTTATTAACAAATTATTATTTTCAATTGAGAGTGGTTATGGGATTCATTAATTCCTCTCATGCCAAGACTCTGGTTCACTGAGAACATGAATTATCCCTCGCAGTCCGGAGTTTCTAAATCATCCTGGACCGGGTTTGTTCCCTTTGGCACAGCAAGTCACACAGGGCTGAATGGCTAGAAGCCTCCCTTACATAATTTACTGAGAACTTAATTGGGACTAATTATTGTCTCTCATTTGCCTGCCTGGGAACATCTGCCCAGCAGCTGCTCTGACTCCACTCGGCTGGGATGTTTGAAGCTCTCTGTGAAGTGAGACAAAGAACATGAATATTTTATCATAGATTTATCTCACTGTAACTTTTTATAGGAAACTGCTGCTTGCTTTATTAGGCCGATGTATGCACAGTCTTCCCCATGCACCGGAGCTGAGCTGTGAGCATACTGTCTTACAAGACTCACTACAGAGGAGAGGAAGATGTGGCTGGGGTGTGTGGAGGGGGAGGGTACAGGCGTGGAAGGAAGCTTCCTGGCTTGTACATTTCAAACTGGTTTCTGTTTGTTCGTTTGTTTGTTTTTTATGCCTGTTGGAATCTTGAGTCAGTCCAGAAAGGAATGGATAGTCGGCCATATGTGAGCACTCCATGGCATAAATACCCATTTCACAGATGGAAACTCTGAACCCAGGGGCAGCTGGGCTGGATAGCCAAAATCAAAGACAGAGGTACGGCTCCCAAACTGTGCCTGGCCTCTTTACCCTCAGGAGTCTCAAGGGCATAGCAAGCCTAGGATATTCTCGCAGGAGGTGGACCATGGCAACCATCTAGCGAATCTAGTGAGTAAGCAGGGATCAGAGAGGTATGGGACTGTGGGGGGCCTATAAGGATTGAGGAGAGAGCGCCAGGCAGAGATTGCCACACCAACATCTCTGGATCAAGGAGCACCCAAGCATCCGTGGCCAACCAAAGCAGGGCAGTTAGGCATTTTACCCGTGCCTTGAACTCTACTCGATCCTCTCTCCGTAACCTGAAGACTTATTTTTGTTTGTTTGCACATCTTCCTGGAAGTGTCTGTAATCCTCACTGAAATAAGAAAGCGTATGGTCTGAACGAATGAGAACATGATCAGATTGTCTTGAAAGTCAGGCAGGCCCAAGATATGAAAGTCAGCAGGTATAGGGGCTGCTCGAAGTAGCACAGCAGGGCTAGTTGTGGGGGTGGCCTGATGTTAAAGAGACCTCATGTGGGGTGGCCTCTTAGTTCCTGTACCTCAGGTGAGATGACTGTGGACCTGTGGGGAGGGAGCCATAGCTGAGACCCCCCTGGGGGTTGCCTTAGTAGGACATCACTGGGTCTTACGTGTGCTCCAGAAAACAGTCCGAGCTGAGCCCCTTTTCTTGGCTTGGCATGTCTGGGCTTTGTTACCCCTCACACACCCTGGGCACTGTAGGTATGGCAGGATAGTCACAAAAGTGGGGTTTCAGGGTAGAGAGTTGGAGGCCCAGCATCCTAGAAACTACATTTTCATATCTCTCTCTCTCTCTCTCTCTCTCTCTCTCTCTCTCTCTCTCTCTCTCTCTCTCTCTCTCTCTCTCTGTGTGTGTGTGTGTGTGTGTGTGTGTATGTATGTATGTATGTGTGTTTGTCTGTGTCTGTGTGTGCCAACAGAGGCTAGAGGTCAGCATCAAGTGTCTTCCTCTCCACTTTATTCTTCGAGGCAAGGCCTCTCACTGAACCCAGAGCTTGCTGATGTTGATAGACTGTCTTGGATGGAGTTACTAGGATCCTCTTGAGTCCTTTCCCCTGCTCTAGGAGTATAAGAGCGTGTAGGACCACACCTGTATTTTTATTGTGGATGCTTGGGATAAAACTCAGGTCCTCAGGTTTGTGCAGCAAGACTTCACAGTCTAAGCCATTAATTGCAATTGCAATTTTCTGTTAAAAAAAAATATAAAGTCCATGCTAACAGAATTGACAAAGCCCAAACTGAACGACAGTCTGCTCTTGAAGAGGAGCTGGAGAAACAGAACGCAGCATGGTAAGCAGCCACAGCCCAGAGAAGTCAGGAGTCATGCAGAGGAAAGCAAGGGCCACCAGGGTCCCGCTGCCATCTGCTCTGAGGTTTGTGGTGACGTGTCATGCTCGCCAGGCACCCTCGCTCAGGGTAGGCAAATGAAAAGGGCGACACTGCTCAGTGCCAGCCGCTGACTCAGGGCCGAGATCTGCAAGCACCAGCTGTGTCTGCATGGCTCCACCCAGCTTGTCTGTCACCTTGGGCCATTTTTTTTCTCAGGTTCACCACCCACATGGCCTCTAGAAGCCATGACCACCAGCTGCCACTTCTAACGCGGTGGCACATTAACGGGCACCAGGGATTCAAACTGGACCGATGGTCGTCATCACCTTGGAGCGTTGCTAAGGAGACTTGCTGGCCTGTGGATGGATGTTCTCAGGGAGTCAGGACTGACTGAGTGTGTGGCTTTTGGTAAAGGTATTAAGGACGGAGTGACAGAGCACGAGCCCCTCACCCTTACAGCGGTGTAGCAGAACCCTTGCAGGGCATCCAGCTGCAGGGGTGGGTTGCGCCTCGGGACCTCCAGATCCTACAGTTGGAATAATCCTTTACTCCAGTGCCACTTCCAGAAGCAACAGAGCCGGCACACTCTAGCCCTGGAGAGCTCCCCCGAGGAACATTTCCTGAGTCTTATAAAATTCTGAGCCTTTTCATAGCCAAAGCTGGACAGCCGCAGGGCGGAATGCTGAGGAGATCTGCTTGCATCGTTTCATATTGAGTAATCTTGTGGGGTCAGGCAGCTGAGGCATCTGTGAGGGTCCTCTGCTGGTGTTAACCAGACCTGGGGTGTTGCCTGCAACCCTCTGGGTTGGGGATTTTAGTAATCCTTTCTATTGGGTATCACCCAGTGCATACCCTGGGGAAACAATGTTGCATCAATCCCTCTGAGGGACCTCTTTTTGTTGTTCTTGTTTTTCCCTCTTCTTAGAGCAGAATGTTTCAGGATAACCTGTTAAGCCAACCTGAAGGCAAAACCAACGTTTGTGTCTCATAGAAACGTAGAGGGTCAAACCCCAGGAGGAAGTGATGGGGTGTCGTATGACAACAGTGGTTCTGTGTCCCCTTGGGATGGGAGATGGGGTGATGCACCCCTGGCCTTTGAGGGGTTTGCTCGGAAATACGCAGCTGCCAGCTTGGGATATTAAAGTGTAAAGTCCCAGACTGGAGACTGCAGGGCCAAATTCCTCAGCAGACACGACTTGGCCCACACAGACCGCTCAAGGCTTTAGAGTCCAACATCTGAAAGCTCAGGAGAAAGCTGTTCTCTCAACTTGGCTTGTTAAGATGGAGGAGGTCCAGCACTGGCCACAGTGGGCTGGCAGCTGGTGGACCACAGTGGGCTGGCAGCTGGCAACTACTCCTTACAGGTAAAATGGTACCACTGTACAGTGTCCCCAGCATGAAGCAGGAAATCCCATCTCACCATTAAGAGATAAATGTGGCTTGGTTACTTTTTCTTGTGCTGCTGCTTTGTGGACAGGAAGTGGTAATAAATTGGTTTTTTTTTCTTGTCCTGTATCACCAATTTGCCTATTTTTATGTTTGTCCAGCATTTTTATTTCTTTTGTGATTTATTCCCTTAGTTTTTGCCCACTACCTAATTGTCTTTTTCCTAATTGATTTCTGTGTTCAGCCTTAGAAAGAAAGGAAACAATGACTCACGATACAGCACAGATGGACCTTTAAGATGTCATAGGAAATGACATCCTAGGAAGTGACATCCTAGGAGGTGACATCGTAGGAAGTAACACCAGGGACCTAAGTGACATCAGAGGGCCAATGCTATATTGTACCACTTTCAGAACAGGGAAATGTGTAGAATCAGATTAGTGACCACTTAGGACAAGGATTGATGGTTGGGTCTTGGGATGACAGCTCAGGAGCATGGGTTTCTTGTGGAAGTGATGAAAAACGTTCCAAAATTAGATGGTGGTGGTTTCATAATTGAGTATATTGAAGATGCTCTTTCAACAAGTTTGCTATTTGGCAAGTGAACCAAATACCAATGACACTTCTGGAAAGTGGATCTCCACTTGTTATTGAGTGGCCTCAAGCGGGCTACTGAACCCCACAGTGCCTCGGTCTCCCCACCTGTAGAATGGGTCAACTGTATTAAATCTTTACAGGGATTCAGAACATTGCTGACTACACAGCTGCGGTAGTATTTGGAGAAACTATTGTCGAAACAATTTCCCTTGAAGCATATTTCAACAAAGTCTTGACAGACAAGTTGCCAGCTTCCTCTCTCCTCCCGCCCTCCCGATCCCCTTCCACCCTCCCTCTTGTCTCCTTTACTTACTCATTCTTTGTACAACACATACAAAATAATCACAATTGTCCAAGGGAAAAAGGCATGGAAAAGTCTCAGATCCTGGCAAGGCCCCCACCTGCTTGAGCTTAGGGTCCAGTGGACACAAGACATTTTAAAGTCAGAGTTCAGGGCTGAAGATTGTTTCCCTCAAAAGCATTCATTGTTGGCCACACCAAGGAAAACATCATGAGTTGCTAGGCCTTTCTGCAAGCAGAAATGCCTGCTTCCAGGCAAGCTCATATCCACAGGCAGGCGTGATGCGCGTCAGATTTTCATTTCCTCTTTTCAAAAACAAATATGTGAATAATATTACTTTTCAGGGAACAGTATATGAGATCTCATAACTTCTGAGTTTAAGCGGAGAGAGATGGAATTGAAGCCTCATGTGGGACTGGTAAAGGGGCCCTGTTGATTCCCCTGGGAGAACAGCCCGTCCGGGCTCCCTCCGTCACCTTTGCAACTCCACGCTGTTCCTCCTTCACACACATCTGTTTAATAAAAGCAGTCTCCTGTCTTCAGAAACTATAAATGGCATATGTGAAAGTTGTCTGACGGTTCTCACCAGAGTTGCTAGCTCCAGTCTGCCAGGAGCTGAGGAAGGGACCCGGTTCCGAGCAGAGGGGAAGGTCTCTTGGCAAAACTGCACATTCCGTCCCTCAGGCTCACAACACACATAGTGAACAAAGTTACAGGTGTCCTAGGAAAGACTTTGTCACCACAGTTAGACAGAGAAAAGTGTTGGCTTCCTCTTAGCTGGACATTCATACCAGGGGACAGAAATCCTGGGCCAAGGAAAATGGACTCACATCCCTGCAGGCTGCCCTGTGCTGAGCATCTTCTAAAGACTTTGACTGCTCTGTTCAAATCCTATTCAAACTGCTCTGCTGTTGCCCCATGCGTGGAGGATCCCAGAGCTCAAAGGAAATGAATCAAATGCCCTGCTCTATGGTAACTAGTCCTACTTTATTGTAACTAGTCCTCAAGCAGGAGACGCGTGTTATTATACTCACTCCTCATATCTGAATCATGCAAACTTATTCAGAATTAGGGGGGATTAATTTTAAGGGACCTTATTCATCTCTCTCTTACTTCAGAATGGACACTCAGACACCCTTTCCAGGGGCCCCTGGGAAACCAGAGATCCTCTCGACCGAACCAGTGTCTACATTTTTGATAATAGTTACACAGTCAGAATAGACTGCATCTGTCAGGCCTGAAGCAAGGTAGACTCACTGAGTTCTCAGGCCCTCAGGAAAGGTCGTCTCAGCCAATCTTGCAATAAGCTTGTGGGGTGTGATCAGTTGCCAATGTTTTATAAAGAAAGGACAGGATGTGGTCCCTTCCTGGTCATCCAGCAGGCAAGCTGGGGATTGGGGACTTGAGTATGCACCCTTCAGACCCAGGTACTTCGTGAGAAGCTGAGACTGTCTGTCTTCAATACATCATCAGCCTCTCCTGCTATCGAGCATGAATGCAGTGAGTCAGGGATACCGTGGATAGAAAAGGGTTTATGTGACAAAAATGAGAAGCCTAAGATGGGTGTGGGGAGCATGCCTGCCATCCCAGCTACTTAAGAGACTGAGGCAGGAGAAGGACTAGTTTAAAGCCAGATTGAGAAGGGCCTTCCAGCATGTTCTCTAACACCTGCTTTCTCCATTGACTGGTCTGCATGCCTCCCATCCCCCACTCTCCTGTACCTCCCCCCACACTCTGTCACTTTGTCACTCTGTCCCTATGCACTCTGTATGTATGACCAGACTCTGGCTGCTGCCTCCTCCACTTCCAGACCATCCTGAGTGACAATTCACACTCTTTCCCTGGCCACACTGTCAGGTCTCACCCAGAGTTGAGTAGACCCAACAAGGAAGGTCTGTGGAGCTGGCTGTAAAGGGATGCAGCCCAGCCTTGCTTCTTCACCCTCACTGAGCCCCGACCACTTGCTGTGTGACACTATTCCTGCCTTTTCTATTCCATTGACAGGCTCTCCCCACCTGACTGCTGAACCTCACTTCTTGAGTTAATCTCACTTTGACCTTCAGGCCCTGGTGTAAGCTGCCTTTGCCCTGTAGCCAAGTGCTAGCTGCAGATAAGTCCCTTTCCTTCTCATCAACAAAGGCTCATAAAGGCTAGGATGCCGAATAGAACATCCCAACCCTGGAGTCTGGGCACAGCCTAAAGCTGACTCGGTGTGTATGCATCTGTTTCAGCCAGGCTGGGATTGAGCAAGTTTACTATCTCAGTGGCTGTGGCCTTCCTGTAGCCTCGTGGGACTGCTGGAGTGGTTTGTGACATCCACCCTATGCTGTGGGATTCTAGGTGTGGCTTGTTTGATGCTGTGCCTGGGATAGGCCCACCTCTGTAACAAGCACATGGAATCACATGCACGTGTCTTGTTTCTTGAGTCTGAGTTTTGAACAGATGTGCTGAATATTCCAATTGCTCATGAATAGCATACTCTTCCTTATCCCCTTCTCTAAAGTGCTGAGGTTAACCTCGAGCCTCCTAGATAATTCCTTTGTTAGCTGGTATTGTGGTGAAATACAGCATGTCACCCTGTCTTCTATGATTAGACGTCTGTGTGCTCTTTATAGTCATCCAATTTGAGATCTGCTATACATTCATCATAAAGTAACTATGCCAGAAGGCTGTGCCTCTGACAAAGCCATCATTTCTATGACAGCTCAATCGTTTTTCAAGAGAACTCACAAGTCCTTTGTCTAGTTTAAATTTCACCCACATCACAGGTGGTACACCTCTTATCTGAGCGCTTAATCGGCTAAAGGAGGAAGATTGAAAGTTCAACTTGAGCCTGGCCTAGGTAACAAGACCCTTCCTAAATATGAAAGAGAAGAGAGTGAGTGGGGCTGGCTCACTGGTGGAACACATTGCCTAGTATGCACAAGGGCCTGGGTTTCATCCTTAACATAAAAAGTAGTGAATGGAAGCTGAAGATTCTCCGAGTTATGAATGAGATGGGTCTTTAATAATGGCCTAATGCTCCCCCCCCAATGGCCACACTATTCTCTTGGACCTGGG
This sequence comes from Tokudaia tokunoshimensis, assembly GCA_036184795.1. NCBI lineage: Eukaryota > Metazoa > Chordata > Mammalia > Rodentia > Muridae > Tokudaia > Tokudaia tokunoshimensis. Next base: position 42,553,012 of record BTHU01000001.1, read on the forward strand.
AATGTGTTAAATTACATAGTGCAGGGGAATTAAGTTGAAGGCAGAACTAAAGTTGTGTAGTGGGTTGAATTGTAGCCTCCTTTTAAAGAAAAGTATGCTAGAGTCCTAACACCCAGGAGGCTAGAATGTGATCCCACTTGGAAATAATGTCATTGCAGATGTAATTAATCAAGATGAGGTCACACTGGGGCAGGATGCCCCCCACCCCCATCCAATATCCTTATGAGAAGGTAGCTGGGAAGACACAGGCATACAGGGAGTACATGTGACTATGAAGACAGAAAGTGGGTAATGCTTTCATAAGCCCAGGAATGCTAGTTCCTCTCGGAGCCTAGGCAAGACCTGTGCAATAGACCTTCCTTCAAGCTCTATGGCTTAGAAGGGCAACCATACCAATTGGTTAGTAAATGTAATGTGCACTTCAAAAAAGTGGCCTAAGTTATAACCGTAATATAAATTGCTACACAGCCCCTTCCCTAAATATAAGGATTTGGAACTTCGGCCGCACGGTAGTGTTGACACACATTCACAGACAATTGAAACAGTGGGTGGTAGACAGTTATCCTCAGGCCCATTCTCCAGTGGCCCACGAGATGCCTTCATCAAGAGTTACTGACTCTAGTCTGGAGGCTTCTTGGACCAAGGAAGGCAGGGAGGACCTGGGCTTGGTGTACTGGAGAGGCCTTTATACAAACTGTATCAGCTAATGCTGTGGTGACAGATGCCACATTGCCTTAAAACAGTGTTGGGTTCTCATGGCAGAGGGTAAGAAACAGAATCATAACTAACTTCATAACCATATGAAAGGTTCTGTTGGACAGGGCTTGGGGGTTGGAGGTTGGGATTTGGGGGAGGTGGTTGGAGAGCTGGCTTAGTGGTTAAGAATGCTTGTTCCACAGCAATATCAACTAACCAGACCCCCCAGAGCTCCCAGGGACTAAGCCATCAACCAAGGGGTTCACATGGCTCCAGCTGCATATGTAGCAAAGGACGGCCTTGTCAGACATCAATGGGAGGAGAGGTCCTTGGTCCTATGAAGGTTCCATAGATGCTCCAGTGTAGGGGAATGGAGGCCAGGAAGGTGGGAAGAGGGTGGGTAGAGGAACACCCTCCTAGAAGTAGGGGAAGGGAGAATGGGATAGGGGCTATCTGGGAGAGGGGGAAACTGGGAAAGGGGATAACATTTGAAATGTAAATAAAGAATATACCCAAGAAAAAAAAGAATGCTTGTTACACAATTTAAGAAGATCAGAACTTGCTCCTAGCACCCACATAATAAGCTGATTGTCTCTTATGCCTGCATCCCCAGCTCCAGGGGAAGATGGAGACAGGAGGATTGCTGGTGCTTTCTGGCTTCTAACCTATCCAAAACATTAGCCCTTAGTTCAGGAAGAGACCTTTTGTCTGAGGCGTAGGTGAAAGAGATGGAAGACCATGATGCCTTCTTCTGGCCTCCACACATACATATCAGCATATATGTATATACATTCTCATGCACACACATAAGTAAGTATCTTTTTTTAAGTTGCTGTTGGGACATGACCAGCTTCATGTACACTCATACTCCATTGAACTAAGCATGTTCCCTATACAAAAGTGGCCACTGAATTAGATGACAGCTCTGGTCACTCTCTATTTGAAGCTCTGGAATTATCTCCAGAGTTGATGACAAAGATCCCAGATCCATCTCTTTCCCTACTCAGTCACTGCCAGGTTATCTTCTTACTGTCCTTTCTCCCTCTGGACAGGTGGGTGGCTGGTCAGTGGAGCCCCTGCTCAGCGACCTGTGAGAAGGGCATCCAACATCGGGAGGTGACCTGCATGTACCAGCTACAGAACGGCACACACGTCACGACTCGGCCCATCTACTGCTCAGAACCCCGGCCCACACCAGTACAGAGCTGTGAAGGCCAGGACTGCCTGTCTATCTGGGAGGCTTCAGAGTGGTCAGAGGTGAGTGCCTGGGTTTGCCTCTGAGGCTATAGCCATGCAAGAGCCTGTAGGCCTTAACCACAGGGCCCACCGTGTGCTGTCTACTCCAGGGTATTTGTAACTCGTCCCCGTATACCACAGTCCTCACCTGCCCTGTGACCATCTCACAAGTGCATGCCAGCTCCTATTTCCTTAAGCTCCATCTAAAATAACAGATAAAACCAGACAAACAAAGATGCATAATATGGTTTTGAGGTTGGATATTTATACACCACTGGGAAAGTACTATTTGATCCCATTTCTTGTACAAATTCCCACCAAGAGATAATAGATGGACAGATGATTGACAGATGATAGATAGATAGATACATACATACATACATACATACACATGCACATCATACAAACATACTCACCCACTGACCTTTTTATTCTCCTTCAGATGGGGTTGAATTGTTGTAATATGGTCAAGTTGAGTAGCCCATTTCAAAGTCTTCCCTGCAGTGCCACAGAAGCCTTTTTGGGTTGCAGGAGTCAGACACTAGAACAGACAGTCTTTGGTATGCAAGTTAGTTGCAAATGTCACACCAAAAATCATGTTGGAAAGACGTCAGCTAGGCCCAAGTTTTAAGTTAGAAGGCCAGTCCTGGAAATACCATTTTGTCTCTGATGATGTCATATTTCAGGGTTTTGCCTTGACATTGCAATTATGTTGATTCTCTGGATATAAAACAAACAAAAAAAACTAAATAAAAGGGTGGACTTCTCTTGGGTTCCACTAAACCTGGAGTGGTCTAGGAAATGTAAGGAGACTAGATCCAAGACACTCTTCAGTATGGAAAATATTTTTAAAGTTCTCTTTGATTGCCAAACAGAATTATTTTGAATAAAAAAGTACTTGGCCCATTTTTAATGAACAGAAAGCCTGCTGTTGGCTGCTCTAAACTGAAGTTTAATTTCAGACAAATCTTAAAATGTGCCCATTTAGGGACCAGGGTCCTTATCCTGCCCTTTGTGATATTCGATGAAAAAAAGGGGAATTTAAAATTGGTTGGCTCTTTTTCTTTATATACACTTAGGTTCTAGTTTATTATTTGAGAGGATCCCTCCTCTGTACTTGAGGTAAAGTCGAGTGAACATGCCCTCCCCTTTCCCCAGGACAGATGATCCCTAGGGCTTTGGCCACCTTGATCTCAGTCAAACAAGATTTGTTCTTTAATCAGGTAGAATCTTCACATTTTCCACTTAGACTCTTCCCTATGGGGAAAAGAAAATCCATTCTTAAAGAACCAAGTCTCATTACAACATGGAAGACCATTGCATGGGAAGCATGACCCACAGGAACAGGATTTAGAGGCTTTCCTCTTTGCCCATCTCTCTGCCCACGCCTGGTCCTAATCCTGAGCCAGTGTCCACACTGGTCCATCTGACCATGCCTGCCTAGAACACAGGTCTAGTCGTCCCCCTTGAATTAGCCACAAAGCTGGCATTCCTATAGCCCTTCTGCCAGGAACTTTCATTTTCTCATGGGAGAAGAGACTTGGAAACTCATTTATCCAACAGTATTGATCACGCTTAACTACCTGCCTCCTCCACAGATTCTTCACAACTTTATTGGAAAGAGAATCTAATATCAGAAGGAAATGAGAGGCTGCTGGGTGCCCTCCTATCCTCAGCTTCTCAGCCCCATCCTGAGGGGAAGTAAACAGAGACTGGCCATCACCTTCCCAAGTCCTTCAAAGGCAGCATCCTCCTGTGCCCACTCTTCCTCAGGCAGAAAGGGCTCAGAGCCTCAATGGAATGGGCTACTGACCAAAGAGAGCAGAGCCAGGCCTTGGCCAAGAAAACTGTATTTAAAACCCCAGAGAGTAACTGGAAGCAGACTAGATAACACAGGAACTGATCGCAGGCAGAGGTGGTGACTTGGCCCTGTAGTTGCAGAGCAGTCGCCATGGGTACTGGTACCAGGATACACACCACAAGTTCAAGGTTAAAGGTGGAGTTGCCAAAGTGGTCAGGAAATTGTTAAATGGAGAAAAGGGACAGCCTTTCAGTGCAGAAACCACCGCTGTAGTGGCCTGGATCCCTGCGATGGCCCTCCTAGGCTAAGAGGCACAATGTCCTGAAGTCTGCTATGGCAAGGCCCCTCCCGTCTGAGGTCACTTTCAGCCAGCCCTTTGCCAGTACCAGACGCATGCGTACATGTGCTTCCTGAGCTCTTCCGGGTAACCCCACAGCCGGTTTTGAGGCACATGCGTGCCTTCTGAAACAAGCCAGTCAAGACTAGTCTCAGAGTACCACAGAAGGAAGAGTTAATACAGGGCTGGAGAGATGGCTCCGGGGTTAGGAGAGCCGGAGGCTTTTGTAGAGGATCCAGGTTTGTTTCCCAGCACCTGCATGGATGCTTACAATTGGCTGGGACTCCAGTTCCAGGGAATATAACGCTCTCTTCTGGACTCTGAAGACACCCTTACATATGTGTGACACATACATATACTCAGGCACACCCACACCCATAAAATTTTAAATTAAAAAAAAAGTTTATAGGAAAAAGGTAGGGTAGGTAATGTTTTAGGAAAAACATCAACAACAGAAATGTCAAGTATAATGCTTGTCCTCTATGTGTTCTTTCAGAACATGCTGGAAACTTTTAATTAAAAAGTTGGCCTCATTGTCACTGTCGCTGCATGCCTTGCCACACATGATAAGCTTGAGCAGCCTGAAACCTCTGCAGAACACAGCCCTTATCCTCCGCCACTTCTACGTGGAAAGGCAGCGTCTCTCAGGGAGTCGCGCATAGCACTAGCGAATGACAGAGTGTGGGGGGCTCCCTGAGCTGTGGTCTGTATCCCTCCTGCCCTCTGGCTAGGGGGTGCAAAGCACATGCCCTCTGCTCACTGGCCAACCTGTCATCTTGTCCACTATGATCTCCCAAAGGTGACAAGTCCTCTCTGTCTGGGCTTTCTTCTACTTTGGGAGGCGTGTTACTACTGCACCACGCCTTCCCACAGTAGAGCGAGCCAGTAGCAGGATGCAGACATGTCCCAGAGCACCCAGCATCTCTACGCCTGTCAATTTCTCTGACTCTTGTCATTCCTTCTTGGTTTGTTCTGTTTGTTTGTTAGTTAGTTTGTTTGTTTGTTTTTCCAAAGACAGGGTTTCTCTGTGTAGCCCTGGATGCCCTAGAACTCACTCTGTAGACCAGGCTGGCCTCAAACTCAGAGATCTGCCTGCCTCTGCCTCCTAAGTGCTGGGATTAAATGTGTGTGCCACCACTGCCTGGCGTTTGTCATTCCTTCTTGTTGCACGAGGACACCTCAGACTTGACCTCTTGAGGGCTTGATCATCATTGTGACCCCCCCCTCAGGACTCCACCTAGATGCCCTCTCCAAGTCGTTTCTTGCCGTGTCTCCTAGTAAACTCTATATGGAGAAGTGTTGCCCTCTTCATTCTTGGTATCCATGCTGATTCTGCGCGCCTGCCTATGAGAAGCACCCATGACTTCTAGCTACTGCCTCCTCTTCTGATGGTCCTTGCCTTGTGCATCTGGAGGCTAGCTGGCTCAGACTCCCTGGCTTTCAGAGCCTTACCTGGCTCCGGCTGGCCCTAGCTTTCCTGACAGCTCACGTTCCATTTGCCCTTTGAACTCCTGCTCTGCATAGATTGTTTGGATCTGGCGCCTGGCCATTGAATCCCAGATTTCTCCTTTGACCACCTGGATACCATGAGTTCCTCTGAGTGCTGAATCCTGTGCCCAGTACTCGCCACCTGGCTGGGTCCCCGGAGGGTATAAGAGGACTGTGGAGAACTCAAATTCAAGTATGGATTATATAACATCGTTTCTGCTCCTCCACAGTGGGGACCTCAGTGGCATTAATGGACTTAAACTGAATTAGAATGTATGTAAACACCTGTATTGTGTCCTGCAGTGCTCTGCCAACTGCGGCAAAGGGATCCAGAAACGGACTGTGACATGCACCAACTCCCAAGGGAAATGTGATGCGTCCACCAGGCCGAAAGCAGAGGAGGTGTGCGAGGACTACTCCGGCTGCTATGAGTGGCAAACTGGGGACTGGTCTAAGGTGAGAACAGCGCGCTGGGTTTCCACCCTGCCCTGGCAGTGTGAGCTAGCGTGAGCTCCCGTTTTGCTGGGAACTCTTTCTTTCTCCACTCCTCAGAGCTGTCCTCACTGTTGACCCCGCATGCATCCATCTGCCTCTTCCCTTTCTTTTTCATGACAGGGTTTCTCTGTTTCCTGGTTGTCCTGGAACTCACTGTGTAGACCATGCTGGCCTTGAACTCACAGAGACCCACCTGCCTCTACCTCTGGAGGGCTGGGTTAAAGGTGCATGCCACCAGGCTCTGCTCTCCTGCTCTTTTCAACCTGCACGCTGCACTGGGAGCATCCCACTGTGGTGGGAACAAATCACATGAAGCCTAAAGCACACAGTAGGTGTTCCTCACCAGCCTCGCTGCTCTTTGCGGCAGGCAAGTGGTACCCCAGCAACTGCCTTGAGCCTAACCATCATGGTAGCTACCCACCATGAAAGTCCCACAAATCTAGGGACCAGGCTGGGGCAGAGCCATTTTGTCAAGGCCTGTGAAATGTCGTTCAGTTCTTAGGCAAGAACTTAGAGGGTGCGGAGGAGTCCCTGAGGTCAAAGAGCTGCAGAGTCAGCACCTCAAGAGGCTGGGAAGGTTCAGTGACAATTGAATGTTTCTCAGAATGATGCTTGTGTGTGTGTGTGTGTGTGTGTGTGTGTGTGTGTGTGTGTGTACAGTTTCCCTTGTAACCCCAGAGCTGGGGCAGTGGAGATTAGTGTGGATCTTTGAGGCTTGTGGCCAATCAACCTGCCTAGTCAAATCAGTGTGCTCCATGCTAGTGAGAAACCTGTTCGGCAAAAAGATTGAAGGCAGGCGAAGAACTATACCTGGCACACGCATCCACGTGCACCTGCATCCATACCTATACACTGCGCCAAGGCTATCCAGTATAGTTCATCATCATCATCATCATCATCACCATCATCATCATCATCGTCCTTTGCTGTTTGACCCATGGTAACTTTGAATGATTCATTTCTGCTGAGGGTTGAGGTCTGTGCAAGAACTAGCTGGTAGATTGTCCCAAAAGCCTTGTTGCAGAGATACTTAGCGGCTCATGAATACAGAGAGTATATTTGCTTCCTTATGGTCTGAAAATCTCTCCACACTCCCGGAGTCTCCACCCAACGGGCCCGAGTGCAGTTGTCTTTGCTTGTCCTGCCCAGTCAGAACCATCAACATTCCAGAGTCAGTCACCAATGTCCAAAGAGTGTTTTTAAATGGTACCTGAAAATTTGGTTTGCGTTTCACTATAAAACCTGGCAATATGTCCTGTTGGGTTTGGAGTGGAAGCAGAGGAAACTCACTTCAGAGACAGAAACTTAACAATGAAAGCTTTATTTTCTGCACACACAAGGAAGTGGCCAGTTCAGGATCTGAACCGTGGTCCGGAAGGGAGATTGTACAACATTTTTATAGAATGGGAACCCAAAACGAGGGGAAGTGGGGCAGCCTGCTACACTGGCCAATCATATTTTGACACAAGGGGTTAAGCAAGGAAATGAATATTGGTGATGGGACTTTATTTGGGTCACCTGGTTTCAGGGTCCTCCATTCAGCTTTTGAAGTCAGGTCCCCTCCTGACCCAGAATTTAGAATGATAAGGAAACACAGGAAGAGGGCAAGTTGCATGTAGTCACTTTAAGTCACAACCGGCAACACATTTCCTACTTGTATGCCTTAGTTTAGAAGATTGGTAATTCCCTCTTTTCATCTTGTACTGGTTAGCAGACAAATGTGGGACACCTGAAGAAGCAGGAAAGGAGTCGGTTCTGGGGCCTGGGAATAGGAACTCAGTTTTTGACCCTGCCTTTAAGAGGGTGCTTGTTCGTGAGATGGCTGGATTCGGATACTGTCTCCTGGCAGTCCCATGCAGGCAGTTAGGTTCTGCCCCTGGCTTCTGGGAAGAGGAGGGGCCTGTCTCCTAGAAAGCTGTACCCCATATTCTAGTACCTGCAGAGATCCCCATGCCATACTCGAGCCTGTATCAGAGCTCAAACCCTCCTGAGATGTCTAGTGCAAAGACATCCAGTGCAAAATAACAGGTATGTCCTGTTGTGCCAAAATGCAGTCTGTGGATAACCGTGAATTTGGAAAAGACCCCCCCCAAAAAAACTGACAAATTCTGACCAAAGAGTCAGAATTAGGCCATAGGCTCATTCTCCAGATGAAACCCATATACCCCAGAAGCGTGACCGTTAGTGAGGCTCAGCGTGCAGTTGCCAGGATGAATCTCAGGGAGAAGGACTCTAACTTCAAAGAACAGTTACTGCGAGAGCCACAGGTTTAGTGCTCCAACTCTCCATGTGTGCATCTCACTCTCTCCTCCTGGGTCTGGGTCTCCAACATGTGAATCATGAAGGCTATCCTTGCCTGATCTTCAAAGATGTCCATGCATTCCAAGGTCTAGATGAGGAGTACTCTTAGACAACTGAACTCAGCCGCCTAAAACACATCACTCCGTTCCCACTGTTGTGGCCTTGGGTAACAAGACTGTTCTCACCCAACTTGGTTTAACCTCATTAGTTAAGCTCCCTTGGAGGAACTGACGACCTTTATGGCCACAGGCAGTCCTGGGCAGAAACGGAGGTGAGTTCTAGGACCACACAAGCCCATGTACTATTAGGGTTGCAAAGCGACCATTTCTTCTTTGTTGTGCATCTTGTGTCCCACATCCCTATTCTCCTCTAGCCAGCCTTGGTCACTCCTCTCACTGAGAAAAGGATTGAAGCAATTAAGCCACTTGCCAACAATCTTCTGGCTGAGTCCAAGCTCTTAGACCCCAGTAATATGCTCAGGACACAGGGTGGCTTTGGGAGTCCAAGGGCTGGTGCCTGTAAACCTTAGAATACCATAGTCCGTCTCTGGCCACCCAAGGTTTGAATGTCTTTCCCCTCTGGTTTTGGGGATGGGATGGGTACTTTTGTTTTCTTAAGGACTCTGACTTTTTGTTACAAAGAGTAGCGAAGCACCAACGATGATTAGAAATAGCCCCAGAAAGGATCCCAAAGTGCTGTGTAGCTCTGCAAACTCACTGGTCGTGTGGTTCCCTCTTCCATTAATTTTACTTCCCTTCCTGCCTGAGGATGCTGACACAGTATCCCTCAAACTTGCAGGTCCTCACCTGCCTGCCTCAGGAGGCAGAGGTCAGATGTTCCCCTTCCTAGTCATGGCTTGGTGGATGAGTGCTTCCTGCCTTTTCAGAGCAACTTGTAGGGAGACTAGAGTGCCCACCTTGACATAGCCAACTTGGTCAGTTGTCCCTGGCATTAAGAACAAGGATCCATAGAATGTCATGACCTCCCCCGATCGTGGCTACTTTACAGACTGAGTGGCTATGTGTGTTTGTGAATCAGCTACCCCAACCCAGCCACAGCAGGTCTGTGCAGAGCATGGCCAGCCCACAGCCCTACAGTGATTTAACTCCATGGGGAATGTTCCCAGTCCCCATCCCCGATGACAGCAGTATCAGAGAAGCATTCTTCAAACTATATCTCACAGACATCTGGCTTGCCATACACATCAGAGCCCAGAGATACTAAATTACATGTGTATGCGGGGTCAGCCGGAAACAAAATGGAGTTGAAAGGGCATAGATGTGATTCAAGAACTACCCCAAAAGCTGTCCACCCCACCACCTTCTCTGATGCTGCCATCATTGGGTCTGGGGGCTGAGAACATCCCCCATCCAGGTAGAAATTTCCCACTGCTTTTCCTTGTCTGCCTTTGGCAAAGAAAGGTGAATAGGACTCCCCATGGGACCCCTGACCTCACTCTCTCAGTGACTGACCTCACTCTCCCAGTGACTGGAACAATGGATGTGGGTGCCACTATTTTCCTATGGCTAATTAATAAGCAAGCAAACTAGACAGAAAATAGAAGACTCTTGCTCTGAGCCGTCCTAGCCTCCTCATATGAGTAGGACCCCATAATTGATGGGAGGTAACATCTTCACTGCCAGTACTGAGAATAGGCCATGACGGGGGCTCTCAGAAGGCGTGACTTCCTACCCAAACAGTCTTAGGTCCCTTCCACCCAAGGGCTGTCAAGAAGTAAGCCTGTTCCAGGGAGGTATTAGGTGGGGCAAAGTACATACCTGCAGACCTAAGGATTTCCACCCATATATAAGCCTTATAGTGAAACCACCGAACTAGACTACTCTGTTGAAAAAGAAAGGTTTACTGGGGACTCAGAACTGCCAGGCCATGCAAAGAGAATGGAAGGTGGGGAAGCCTTGCCAGTTTCAAGGAGGTGTGTTGTGGTAGGGGGAGTGTGCAAGGTGGAACAGCCTGGGAACTAGTAGTAGGTGGGGGGGGGTGGATCATGGGCCAGAACAGCCTGGGAGTTGGTGTAGGGATTTTGATCCTTACAAGCTTATTTGGGTTAATAGGAACCCATGATGCCCCATTGTTGGAGTTAGTTGGCTATGGGGGCAGGGGTGGGGATAACGAAGTAATGGCTTTTCCTGACACACAGAAACCCACTTCACAGGGTTTCTGAGGGATGCTGAGTTTAGGTGGTAATCCTTCTGTTTACCAATCAGAGTGCAGCCTGAGCTGAGCCCAAGCTGCCATTTTGGGGGGCCCACTTTGGACCTAAGACTGCAGCCTTTTATTTATTGTTAAGAACAACTGTACCCATCTAGTTACTTGTGAATGGAGATGTCGTGAGGATGTTCTTTAAAAGGCTGGAATGCCAGTCAGTGGTGGGGAGTCAGACAGGCAAACTATGGCAGGAGCCCTGGAGAGATTCTATCAGGAATGTCTGGTTTACCTTGGGTTATTTTACCAGTTCTCTCCTGAACCGTGGTTCCAAGTTCAGCTTCCTCCCTCTGGATGTGAAACAGCTCTCTTAGATGATACTCAGTGAAACAAGCTTGCACATATATATTTTATTTAGGGTGAATGAGGGCTATATAAACCTTCAAGAGTGGAAATGGGTTTTTCAGGTGAATTTACATTGGCTGGGGCTCAAGGTCCTGGGAATGCCTCGCTTGCATGGAAAGGCATTTGCAGGTGCTGGCCAGGCAGGCTCTTACCAGGAGAAAGGGACTTGAACCTGTGACTTTGACAAGAACTACATGACATTCCTCATGTAGAGGATGTGGATGGAGGTGAGGCTCCCCAGATAAGGTCAGAAGGAGAAGAGGAAACCCCACTGCAAAAGGGAGTCCTCCATTGTGTGCCGAGCTCAGGGAGCTGTCTGGTCACGGTGGACTGGGAGATTAGTAGCAGGGTTTCCCAACACTGAAAGAACCTGATGAGACAGGGAGCAATCATTACAAGAAGTATGGATCTCAGTGGGCCAAGGGGCTGGAGGATCCAGGGGCTCCATCCAAGGGAGACCAGAGGGAGAGTCCCACATAGGAGTTAACCCCTGGAGGCCTTGCTTTGTGGTCCAGCTCCTATAGGTCTTTAATCCTCTCTCCCTGGCCCTGCTGGTTCACACGGTAGCAACATTCCTCACCAAGGAAGAGGCAAGGGCCTCCTTTTTGGCTGTCAACAAATTGAGGGCTTCCCAGTTTTGTAGGTCACCAAAGCTGAGCAGGTTTGGGAGCAACCTTAGTGCCAAGGTTGACCCCTGGATGCTGTCTGCCAGCTGAGTGGATATCTATGTGGTAGTTACAGGCTGTGGACAGAAGGTAAAGCTAAGGAATTGGGAGAAGGTCTTTATTTGAAACCTATATTTGAAACTTCTAGGCCTGGCACTGCCTAGAAGGTCAGGAAGACAGAGAACATCCAACAGGGCAAGAAGCAAAGCGCCCATCCTCATGGAAAGGCAGTAAGTGGGACAGCTGAAGCTTTGGCAGCCCCATTGACTGACAGGTGAACTTATCAGACAAGGGATCCAGAGCCCACTTAAGTTGTGATAGGTGAGTCCAAGCCGTGACCCCCTGAAGTTTACATGAAATGTTGAAGTTGACAAAAAGTGATAAAAAAGGGGGCTGGAGAGATGACTCAGTGGTTGAGAACGCTGACTGCTCTTGCAAAGGTCCTGAGTTCAAATCCCAGCAACCACATGGTGGCTCACAACCATCCATAATGAGATCTGATGCCCTCTTCTAGGGCATCTGAAGATAGCTACAGTGTACTTACTTACATATAATAAATAAATAAATCTTTCTTTAAAAAGTGATAAAAGGTTTAGATCTATCAGCAAGACCCTTGTCTGTTATAATCTACATTTGGAGTCCTCCTGGTAGAGAAAGCCGTTTGTAAATGTCTGCAAATAGTTGGAGCAGACTTGTATCTTGAGATATAGCAAAATTAAAGCCTGAGAAGTTATCAATACAGACATGAACTCTCATCTGTGATAAGACAGAAATTTCCTGGCAGGAAAGAGAACCAAAGGCATGAAGAACTTGAAGGCCAGAGAGACAAATCTGGGACAGAAGTGTGAATATTCTTTCTTCTGCCTGCTGGCCTCCTACCACCACCTTAACAGGCACCGGGCAGATATGAGTTACACAGAGCTATTTCCAGCACAATGAGAAGCACTTAAAAAAAAGTCTGTATCTAAGAAAACAAAATAATTGAGCCTGTGACAATGATAATTTTAATTATTTTTGAAAAAGCTTTAGCAGCCAGTACTCATAACTATTATTAAGACTAGATTAATAACTTATCAGAATTTTGTTGGTTAATATGTTAAACTTTGAACTCTGAAGTTATCAGCTATAAGTCTCATTTCTCGAATACCTTAAATCACTTCCTCAAACTATCACTTCTTTTTTCTTTTTTCTATCCATTCTGGAAACATCCAGCCATCTTAATCTTTAGACTTTATCATTCCTTTCTGTAGCAGTAGTGAGTTAAACTGCTCTAAACTAACCCAGTGGGTACCCGAGCCTCTTCCACACCCACCCAAATGTTTCAGTTCACAAATGAAAACCACACATACATGCAGCTTTGTATTTACATATGCCTTAAACAGCACAATGGTTGAACATTCCAAACTTCCCCATGGCTAGCACCCTCCCCCCTCTAAATTCCTGAATTATTACTTTCTAAAATCCATATTCCATCTCTTCTACCCTAGACCCAATCAGGAGTGTCTCCTGGGGCCCCTCTACCCCGATTCTTATACATTGCATGCTTTCTCCCTGGCAACTCCCAGGCTTGATCCTTCATAGCAATTCTAAACCTTCCTTCTCCCTTCTCCCCAGGGTCCCAGGAAATCTAAAGTCCTGCTTCTGTCTCCCTGCCTAGCCACTGGCCACTGGAAACTTTATTCACCAATTAGAGCAAACTGGGGGCAGGGACCCTCAGCATCTGGACATGCAGATTCACATGTGATTTGGGGAGCAGAATTAATACAAATAGCATCAGAACCAATCCACATCACCTTTCCATCTAGAAATATTCAATCATTTACATGGGTATAGGTGCATGATTATTGACAGCAGCCATTGAAAAGTGTGATGGTTTGTATATGTTTGGTACTAGGGAGTGGCACTTTTAGGAGGTGTGGCCTTGTTGAAGTAGGTGTGTCACTGTGGGCATGGGCTTTAAGACCCTTGTCTTGGCTGCCTAGAAGTCAGTCTTCCACTAGCAGCCTTCAGATAAAGATGTAGAACTCTCAGATCTTCCAGCAACCATTCCTGCCTGGATGCTGCCGTGCTCCTGCCTTGATGATAATGGACTGAACCTCTGAACCTATAAGCCAGACCCAATTATATGTTGTCCTTATGAGAGTTGCCTTGGTCATGGTGTCTGTTTACAGCAGTAAAACCCTAACTAAGACAAAAAACAGTCCTTTTTAAATTATCATCAGAGCATAAAGTATATAGTAAAAAGCAATCAGTATTATAGTTTGGATTTTTTTTTAATTGAAATCTGTTTATGACCTCACAGCAGAAAGCCTGTTAGCTCCAGGAAAGCACAAGGCTTGACTTTTAGGCTTGAAATCAACCTAAGCTGGCAGGTAACTGAACCTCAGTTTTGAAGTGTTTTTATTCAAGAGACTTAGGTAAGAATAAGTTTTACCAGAGTAAACAGAAAATATGGATCAAGTGGCTTGATATCAATGAGAAATGACAGTCTTACCCGCTAATCTGGATAGTTAACCTGGGATCCTCCATGGTAATCTTGATGGAAGCGTTGGGTGCCAAGGTCCCAGAGCAGATCTGGGAAATTTTCCTGTAGAGGAGGAACTTGGGAGAGCAACCAACCTTGGCAAGGCAAAGGGGGGGATGATCAGCCTGCCAGTGTCCAGCCTGACCATACTTTCTGTGGGTCCTAGGGGTGAATGAGGGAAAGTGCAGTTCCTTGCCCAGTGACTGCTATGGGCACAGTTGAAGCAGGCTCCAGCTGGAATCCACTGGTACCCTGTCTTCTTTGGAGGTAGCCTCGGGGCTGCTGCGAGAATCTGGTGTTGCTGTTCATCATAGGAAGCCTTTTCCGGCTTCTCTCTCCCCCATCGAACACCTTAAATGCCATACTCAGGTCTCTCTGAGGGGTTTCAGGGCTGCCAACTGGCCTCTTAAGTTCTTTAAGATACCTGATTTTGAATATTATTTACACTAAACAGACTTTACGTTTACTTAAACTTGTTTTCAGTTACTTGCCTCAGGCTTAGCATTAACAACATACACAAAAGACTATATATAATGGAAAATATAATTTGGTCTTTCTAAGTTTGTTTCCATAAATAGACTACATAAATACTTAGCATGACTACAAACATAGTTCTGAGCACATTAAATTTGGTAATTTATAAGGTGATAGACCATTAACCTTTATGCTTTAATTATCTTTAGCAGTTTATAAGGATTCCTAATTTTATCTCTGTTACATTTGTGCCTTAAAATTTATAAGTTTTGAATAAAAGATGCTTTAATATCAAAATAAACTTTAAACAATAAATATATTCCATAGAGATACTAGGAACCTCATTTTTCTGATCCTTTTATAATATACATTTTATAAAATATCATCTTTATATAACTCATTTCTCCAAATAACTTAAGCTTAACCATGTTAGCAAAGACAAAAATAGTTAGACATATATCTATTTTTTTCCTAAATAAAAGTGATATCCAAGTTACATATATAGTATGCTATAGCAAATAGAAATTACCTATACATAGATTTTTTTAACTATTAACCTCTTTAGCTTCATTTTTTTAAGGTAGCTTTTCTGTTTGGAATTTTACATATTACAGACTTTTTGTTTAAATGACATCTCCAATGGTCTCCAAGTCCTGCAATAAAGAAAGCTTCATTTCAGCAAAAGCTTTAAAGATGTCAGTGACTTTAGGAGAACAATTTAGTAAACAAAACTGAGAAATTGGGTAAGAGTATTCAGAGCTAAAGATGTGCGATTACATTTAGCCATCAGGAACTTGTATTGGAACTTGTTTATCTCCTAGTTGTTCTCAAAATATAATGTCTTTTTCCTGGGCTTTTCTGTTTTTCTTTCTTTCTTTCTTTCTTTCTTTCTTTCTTTCTTTCTTTCTTTCTTTCTTTCTTTCTTTCTTTCTTTCTTTCTTTCTTCCTCTTAGAGTCAGGTGACTAACCTGGTCCAGGACAAAGGCTTTAGAGGTGACATGCTTGGGTCTAATGTGGGCACACCAAATGTCATCTTAAGAGCCAGCTTTTTACTAGGACTGAAACAGCATGTGATAATTCTTTCAATATTATCTATGCCCAAAAGATATTTGAATCGCTGTAAGACTGAACCCAGGGATCAGAGAAAGGGAGAAGAGCAGAGAGCAAAGGGCTTAGGTAGGGCGAGAGCTAAGAACAAGGAAGGCTTAGAGATAAGAGCTTTTTGAATCACTTGCTTATGTAGCAGCAGAAGTTGTGGCAACCTGTAAGAATTTGGAAATCAGATGTGTAGTTTCCTGACCACTGAGACTGACTGTGAAGCTTGGATGGAGGCCAAGCCATGTCATAAGACAGCATCATTTAATGGTGTCTGAGTCTGAGGGGAGAAGAGATTAGAGAAAGCAGGAGAGAGGCATCAACAGTCTAATCTTAAATGAGAAGAGCCCATGGTTAGCTAGAGGAAGGGAAAGATCCTTGAAGAAAGACCACAGTAAAGAGCTCCCAGGAGCATAGCAATTAGGAGGTAGAAAAGACTTGGGAAAGGGGCCCTAAATAGGAGTCCCACAAGAAGTAGGATCCCAATAGAACGCCAAAGGCACAGGGAGGGTGACACAGTAAGATGTAAGTGCCGTTGAACAGTGTCTCAGTCCCCAAGGGCTTTGTCAGGAGGCCCCGAGGATCACAGTGGACAGGCGTCCCTTTCCATGTGATGAGATTCCCAGGAGGACGTAGCAAGCTTCCGTGAGCAGAGCAGGCAGCTCTGAGGAGACACGTACCACGTAGGCGAGGAGAAGTGAGTGGGGAGCAGGTAGAGAAGAGAAGCAGCTGACAGACTCAAACCTTAGAGTTGAATGTGGTAAGTGACTGAAGCCTGGATAAGCAAATTATCCACATCCAGGAGGGTCAAACTGGCAGTTCGGTTCAGTTAGGAAGGACCATGGTTTTAGAGGGTGGGCAATATCTCTCCCACATTTCAACACCAGATGTAGTGAGGACACAGTGAAACTACCAAACAAACCCACTCCCTGGGTGAAAAGAGAGGTTTCCTGGGGGGTCAAAACTGTCAGGCTGTGTCTTTTTTTTTAATTAAATATTTTCTTTATTTACATTTCAATTGTTATCCCCTTTCCCGACTCCCTAAACCCCCTATCCTATCCCCCCTCCCCCTGCTTCTATGAGGGTATTCCCCCAACCACCCACCCACTCCCGCCTCACCACCCTTGCATCCCCCTACACTGGGGCATCAAACCTTCACAGGACCAAGGGCCTCTCCTCCCTTTGATGCCCAATAAGGCCATCCTCTTCTACATATGCAGCTGGAACCATGGGTCCCTCCATGTGCACTCTTTGGTTGATGGTTTAGTCCCTGGGAGCTCTGGTTGGTTGACATTGTTGTTTTTCCTATGGGGTTGCAAACCCCTTCAGCTCCTTCAGTCCTTTGTCCAACTCCTCCATTGGGGACCCTGTGCCTAGTCCAATGGTTGGCTATGAGCATCCAACTCTTTGTCAGGCACTGGCAGAGCCTCTCAGGAGACAGCTATATTAGGCTCCTGTCAGCAAGCTCTTTTTGGCAGTCTCAATAGTGTCTGGGATTGGTGATTGGATATGGGATGGATCCCCAGGTGGGGCAGTCTCTGAGTGGCCTTTCCTTCAGTCTCTGCTCCACACTTTGTCTCCACATTCCCCCCTTCTTAGAAGGACCGAAGCATCCACACTTTGGTCTTCCTTCTCCTTGACCTTCATGTGGTCTGTGAATTGTACCTTGGGCATTATTTGAAGCATAGATGTTCAAAATTGAGAGTTCATCTTGGTAAATTTTCCTTTTGAGTATGAGGTGTTCTTCCTTATCTTTTTTGATAACTTTTGGTTGAAAGTCAATTTTATTTGATATTAGAATAGCTACTCCAGCTTGTTTCTTGGGTCCATTTGCTTAGAATTTTTTTCCAGCCTTTTACTCTGAGGTAGTGTCTGCCTGTCTTTGTCACTAAGGTGTGTTTCCTGTATCCAACAAAATACTGGGTCCTGTTTACATATTCAGTTTGTTAGTCTATGTCTTTTTATTGGGGAATTAAGTTAATTGATGTTAAGAGATATTAAGGAAAAGTGATTGTTGCTTCCTGTTATTTTTATTGTTAGAGTTGGAGTTATGTTTGTGTGGCTATCTTCTTTTGGGTTTGTTGAAAGAAGATTACTTTCTGGCTTTTTCTAGGGTGTAGTTTCCCTTCTTGTGTTGGCATTTTCCATCTATTATCCTTTGTAGGGCTGGATTTGTGGAAAGACATTGTGTAAATTTGGTTTTGTCATGGAATATCTTGGTTTCTCCATCTATGGTAATTGGGAGTTTTGCTGAGTATAGTAGCCTGGGGTGGCATTTGTGTTCTCTTAGGGTCTTAGGTATGACATCTGCCCAGGATCTTCTGGCTTGTATACTCTCTATGGAGAAGTCTGGTGTAATTCTGATAGATCTGCCTTTATATGTTATTTGACCTTTTCCACTTACTGCTTTCAATATTCTTTCTTTGTTTTGTGCATTTGGTGTTTTGATTATTGTGTGACGGGAGAAATTTCTTTTCTGGTCCAGTCTATTTGGAGTTCTGTAGGCTTTTTGTATGTTCATGGGCATCTCTTTCTTTAGGTTAGGGAAGTTTTCTTCTATAATTTTGTTGAAGGTATTTACTGGCCCTTTAAGTGGGGAATCTTCACTCTCTTCTATACCTATTATCCTTAGGTTTGGTCTTCTCATTGTGTCCCAGATTTTCTGGATGTTTTGGGTTAGGAGCTTTTTGAATTTTGCATTTTCTTTGACTGTTGTGTCAGTTTTCTATGGTATCTTCAACATCTGAGATTCTCTCTTCTGTCTCTTGTGTTGGTGATACTTGCATCTATGACTCTTGATCTCTTTCCTAGGTTTTCTATCTCCAGGGTTGTCTCCCTTTGTGATTTCTTTATTTTTTCTTTTTCCATTTTTAGATCCTGGATGTTTTTGTTCAAATCCTTCAGCTGTTTGATTGTGTTTTCCTGTAATTCTTTAAGGGATTTATGTATTTCCTCTTTAAGGCCTTCTACCTGTTTACCTGTGTTCTCCTGTATTTCTTTAAAGGAATTATTTATGTCTTTCTCAAAGTCCTCTATCATCATCATGAGATGTGATTTTAAATTCAAATCTTGCTTTGCCAGTGTGATGGGGTATCCAGAACTTGCTATAGTGGGGAGAACTGGGTTCTGATGATGCCAAGTAGCTTTGGTTTCTGTTGTTTATGTTCTTGAGCTTGCCTCTCATTATCTGGTTATCTCTAGTGCTACCTGCCCTTGCTGTCTCTGACTGGAGCCTGCCCCTCCTGTGACTCTAGTTGTGTCAGAACTCCTCAGGATCCAGCTGTCTCTGGGATTCTGGGATACTGGATGTGTCAGAGTTCCTCCAAGCTGCTTCTGGGATCCTGAAATCCTGGTGTGGACAAGCTCCTGAGATCCTGATGTGTCAGAGCTCCTGGAAGTCAAGCTTTCTCTGGGTTTTGCAGGGGTGGGTAGGGAGCCAGAGCCCTGGGTTTGCTCCAGGCATAGGTGCAAGCTGAAAGAAACCCCTGCCTCTAGCTGTGAGGGGGGCTGGGGTGGGGGATTCCTGGTTCCTGTAGGGGATCCCAGTGATGCTGGGTGTTGGGAAAGATGTTGTGGCCTCAGATGTGATCTTGAGTGTGTCAGAACTCCAGTGTTACTGGGTGTGTCCTGCCAGGCTGTGTCTTAGGGGCAGACAGAATAGCAAACTGTGGGGGAAGCCTTTACAGTTTTAAGGACAAATGTTGTGGTGGGAGAATGTGTATAAGCCAGAATGTCCTGAGAAATAGAACAGGGAACTAGATGCCCCACTGCCAGAACTAGTTGACTGGGAGATGGGAGGGGGTAGGAATAAGGGAAGTAACTTTTCCTGACACACAGATACACACATTCCTCAGGGTTTCTGAGGAATGCTGAGTTTAGGTGGTAATCCTTCTGTTTACCAATCAGAGTGCAGCCTGAGCTGAGCCTAGACTGTCATTTAGGACAGTGTCAGCAGCCCTGCTATTAGGAAGCCACTTTGGACCTAATGTTGGGAACAGCTGGGCCCCTCAATGCTCTGAGCCTGGGAGAGGCTGGGCAGGCTCTCTATGGTCTGGATTCCAACAAGCAGCCAATCCTTTATTAGAGTCATGTACAAGGAACGCTGTACATCATATTCCCATTCGTGCCCTTGGTACTGCCACTGCTATGGCCTGCCACAGCCTACCTCCAGGGAGAGAGTAGCACTTTCTAGAAAACAGTTCCAATAACTGATTGCACCCCATAGATGCAGAGCCTATGTATCCAACCCTGAGGAACTGGGACAGCTAGGACAGAGAAGTATCAGTTCTTCATAGATGAACATGACTACCATTCTATGGTTGAAACGTTTTCTATTCAAGATCACAAATGTCCCTCAACTACTGGAACAGTGATACATGTCCTGTGAGAAATGAACTGTTGTAAAGGGATTAGGATGGGTCGTATTTTAAAAGGAGACTTTTGGCTTTCCGTGTTGAATGAAAACAAAAAGCAACAACAAATACAAGGACATGACTGTTAATAGGTATATTTGAATAGAAGATTTTTTTGTAGATATGGGAGGCCTCTGGAAGGATCCAAAATGAACCCAGCCATGACAGGAAAGGGGGAGGAGGGTCAGAGAGGAAGATGAGAGAGGGGGTAAGGATAGGGTTAAGATAGGAGCCAAGAGGCCAGGAGCAAGCCAGGAGACCAAGAGATCAGTGTAGCCAAAATGTCTGGGTTATATAGGAATCAGAGAAGCTGGGGTGTGGGCTAAAGAGTTTAAGGTAGGGGGTGGGGTTCACCAGTTAGGATGACTCTGTAACAGGTAGGCACCTAGGGAGGCAAGTGGCCAGAGTCTGCTTTGATTTGTTAAATGGGCACCTCGGTTAACCATTTGTCCTAAGTTTGAGACTTAACACGTTAAATATGATCTCTCTCCTACCAAAAAGATCAAAATGACAATTGACCTCCCAGTAGCAGAGTCCCCTCCGAATGAACATTCTTGATGCACAGGGCCTCTAAAAAAACCCATGGGAGGCTTCTTTACCTGTCTGCCTGGCCTCCTCCTGTGAGATGGAGATGACAGTTCAAAAAGTAAAATATACAGAAAATATTTATGAGCAGCGTCTTAGTTCTGGTTTCTGTTGCTGTGATGAAACACCATGAAGCAAGTTGAGAAAGAAAGGTTTTATTTGGTTTACACTTCTTTATCACAGTTGATCGTCAAAGGAAGTGAGGACAGGAACTCAAATGGGACAAGAACTTGGAGGCAGGAGATGATACAGAAACCATGGAGGGATACTGGTTACTGGCTTGCTTCCCATTGCTTGCTCAATCTGCTTTCTTATAGAACCCTGCCCAGAAATAGAACTACCCACAATGGTCTGAGTCCTCCCCCATCAAATACTAATTAAGAAAACGTCTTACAGCCAGATCTTATGGAGGCATTTTCTCCATTGAGGTTCCTTCCTTTCAGATAACTCTAGTCTGTGTCAAGTTGACATAAGACTAGACAGTATGGCCCCACCCCTCACCTGGGCAGCACAGTAGAGTGGGTAAGCCAGCTCCAAAGATGTGAGAGCAGATGAGTTGGCCCCTCCCTGGCTGCAGCACCCATGGAGATGCAAATAGTAGGCCATTCCATGTGACTTCAGGGCCTCCTGACCAGCACAAGGATGTGCTAAGCCCCAAGAGCAGAATAAAGGATAAATGTTACTGTGCGAACCCCTGTCTTGGGGAGTCCAGGATGAGGTGCTGGTGGAAGAGCATACTTATTTGGGAAGAATCCTTGGCAGAGTATGTCCACTCACATGACCCCATTTGACCCTCACTGCCGGTCCCAGGGTCCTAGATGCGGAAATTGAGGCTCACGTTGGTCCCTTAGCCTGGCTGCAGCTTTCCTTGGGGTTCCACATCTCCCCCACTACTAAGGATGGAGAGGACAGTGATAATGGGAATCTTCTGCCCTCAGAAGAGAGACTTAGAGCTACCAACCGCTGAGGACTTCATCCTTGCAGGTGCTTTGCTTTCAGGCTTCCTGACTGGAAAGACCTACCCTGAATCTGGGTGTCAGATTACACATTCAGAGTTAGGGGAGGCTCTGGAAGCGGAGCTGAAGGGGAGGGTCTGAAGGGGGAGGGTCTGAAGGGGGAGGGTCTGAAGGGGGAGGGTCTGAAGGGGGAGGGGATGAAGGGGGAGGGTCTGAAGGGGGAGGGGATGAAGGGGGAGGGGATGAAGGGGGAGGGGATGAAGGGGGAGCTTGTGCGTGAGTGCACGGGTCTAAGTTTTCCTTCCATGTCAGAGTTAGCACGAACGTCATGAAGATTCTCATTATTGTCCAGACCCGCTATTTCAGGTTTCAACAGCTGCCCCAGTTTGTTCTGTCCCTGCCAAGTCTGGAGGGAAAACTGTCAGGAAAGCCTTTGAGGAACTTCTGACATTTCACCAGCCAGGCACCTTTCAGAGGAACAGAACAGAAAGTGGAACTACTGTCAGGGATCCTGCTCCATCTTTACCATCCAGAACCTACTTCCTGCTGCCCTGGGAGTTCCTTCCTGCCTCAGTCTACCCAGAAGCAGTACAGGCAGGGCAGCCCGAGCTGCCTCCTCTACCCCAAATAAGTCCCCACAGGATACCATTTGTCTCATAAGATTTTTAAAAAATAATAATAAGTCCTGAAAGCATCCCATTAGAATGTCGCGTTGGTTACAGCTGAGAATGGAAGAGTTCTTTCTTGCCAGGAGGGTGTCACAGGACAGAGCCTCTGAGCAGCGATGGGCTGAGTCCTCCCTGCTGGAGGTGGTCATGATGCTCAAGACTTAGACTCTGCCTCTGAAAGACAGCACCTCATTTCCTACAGATGCATTTATCGAGTGCCTACTGTGCGCCAAGCACGTTAGGTTACTGTTTATTAGCTATTAGTGTGAGAACTAACCAGAACATCCCTGAGCCCAGTACACTGTCAACAGTCAGGTCTTACTGTAATGCCTATTACAATTACTGTTTTTTGAACGATGCCAAACAATACTGTTGCTGAACAGTGTCACAAGGGTCTGGAAACCTGTTTCCTCCTATTTGCCTAAAATTCTCTACCCAGAGAGAAATCCCTTTTTCCTAGTCCCTTTGTAATTTCCTATGAGAAAAATCCTATGGGAAAAAAAGCCTATGAGAAAAATCCACGCTTAATCTCCCTAGTTTGCCTTGTGGGTCTGCATCCTGACTTTGGTTGTTGCAGTGGGGTGTTTTTGGTTTCTTGTTTTGTTTTTCGATTATGCTGTGGGTGGGGATGAAAGTCAGGCTGTCCTCCTGAATCCTAAGCCAACATTCTACCCCTGAACCACAGCTCCAGCCCATAAAATCTTTATTTCACTAGCGTGCCCCCACCATGTCACTTCTGTGTCTCTGATCCCGGCCCTTCCTGCCGGCACTGACAGTGTGTTCACCAGGCAGCACACAGTGTGTTTTAAAGCCGCTTGTTCCAGAAGGAGCAGGAAGAAAACTGTCCTTCACAGGGCCTGAGGATGGGCTTTCCTTCAGGGATTTACAGCTTTCCTTCTGTCTCGGGGAGCCACATTAAATGCTGATGAAATGAGCCACTTTAAAAGGGGGATCATCGGAGGGGGACAGCCTGGAGAGAGCTTCAAACAAGACCAGATCTGTTTTTATAGATGTGTTTGCTTAGATTGTAAAAGCCTGAAAAAAAAAATGGCTTTCAGAGCAAGGCTTGAGGCAGAACCCAATGCTATCAGGAGTGCCTGTCATCTCTTCCGTGTTTAATTAAGTCTAGGGCCTCAGGGGAGGTCACAAGAATGGAATTCACAGCAAGTCTCTGTTCTCTGTAACTTGAGCCTGGGGTCCCAGAAAGGTGCCACACAGAAACAGCAACTTCTCTGCCAGAGTGGCCCCTAATTGTGCTCCTGGATATCTGGCTGAGGGATCAACCAGGAGTTAGATCCTACTGACAGCTACAGCTCAAGGGAACTAAGGAAGATGGCCACCTCCGGGTGTACCTGCTGCAGTCTCCCGGCCAGCTGCTTTCGCCTTAGTCCTGCCTTTGCAGCTAAAAATAATAGCAGTTCTAATGTTTGTTGAGACCTCTAATATCCCAGACTCCTGCAGGGTCCCAGCAGACCCATTTCCCACCAGCCACTCCCTGATATGATAAACATCTGCCCCACGGACTACCTGCAGAGAGATAAGCTGTGTGACTGACTCTTTAGGGGCAAGCTCAAATCAAAATATAGTCAGTGTAGAAGGTCATCAGTGGGAATTCTCCATTCTTATTTCCTGAGAAGTCTTTAGTACAGAATACCTGAAAAACAAAAACAAAAAAAAATTAACCCCAGAAACAATATAGGACTTCCACAGTAAAATCCTTAATGCTCTGTCTTCCAAACCTGCATATCAGAACACACTCCTGTGGACAAAAATGATGTGATTGTATCCTACTCCTCCTCTCGAACACAGGACGGCATTACCTGAGAGGCAGACTCCAGGTGAACCTTCTAGATGGATAAACAAATGTCTCAATGTTCACAAAAGTTTTTCCAGGTGATCTAAGGCAGGTGAAGGCCCTCAATCACCATTGGCTTTGGGAACAGTGCCCTCTAGGACTCCTGGCAAAATCTGACAAAACTCAAGTAAAATCCTTCCCTAGGGCAGGGTTTGCAGGACCTCCACCACAAGGGACCCCAGCTCAGGTCTGCCTCGTAGGTAGGAGCAGATGTCCCTGTTCAAGAACATCAGAGACATCATTCACTGCAGGCTTCCCAGAGCTCTTGCATCTTTTTATAGATGTGAAAGTCATCACATGTGCTAAGAAAGATGCTAAGTGTTAGAACTGGGCGATCCCTGGCCACCCATCAGATCTCCGTTCAGTACAACCTCTAATTCACAGGGAGGGATAGCCTGAAAAATGAGGCAGCTGACCTTAGAAAGACTCTTTCCACTCTCAAGCTCAGGGGCCTGCATCAGTCTGAGAATGTCCTTGTCAAATGTACCTGTACACTCGCAATGGCACAGGTACCATCCCTTTCCCTGGGCTGTTCTTAATGAAACCTAAACCTTCAGAAGGAATGCTCATCTTCAGGGTGCCTGTGGGCGTGTGTGAGTGGTCCAAGCCTCGTTCTGAGGAGAAAGGCATGCTCACACTGCTGTGGTTAGTACAGGTATCCCTCCCTCTCTTCCAAAAGCAGGCCCATCCACATGAACTCAACACAAAACTAAGATTGGCTGTACAGCAATCACAATTCTGCTTGGCCCAGAAGCAGGGTGTTTTCATAATTATGTGACCAGTTTTACCTGAATATCCATTATAGCAATAATGTCCTATGAACAAGACACATGACTATGTGTGTGCACACATACATGCATTCGTGTGCGCTCCCTCAGGCACACATACCATAGCATGCATGTGGAGGTCAGAGGAAACTTGGGGAGATGAGTTGTCTCCTTCTAGATGTGGGTCCTAGGGACCAAACTTAGGTCCTTAGCAACAAGCATCTTTACCTCCTGAGCCATCTTACTGGACCTAACTTAATTATTTAAACTTGTGTATTAGGCATCTGGGCTTAGCTATTTGCTTTCTCTAGAATTTTTAAACTGGGCCTTATGAACTCAACCCTGAATCAGATAGCAATCATGTGCACCACAGTGGGTTATTTGCATTGTCTGTGCCACCATCTCCCCTGAGACAACTATGCCATTTGTCAGGGCACACATAGTCATTGCTGGCCACCTTTTGAACAGGATGCTCCCTCAGGACATTCCAACACCACCTTCATGGACATTCGCATTTGCTGGCCCGGCTTTGCTCTCTGATGGATTGACTCGTCACCTGATGGGATGTCTTCAAATAAGTGTGGCATTGCATAGACATGGCATCGTACCAGATGGTGTGGCTTTGCTCTGCCGTGAGTTGACTGCTCCGACAGTGCCACTGACCTGCCACGGACCTTACTCAAATGGACTCTGCAGGGATGATTACTTTTCTAAGTGATCTATACATTTTAGGTCATCTCTCTTCTTTGCATTTATGAGATCCTGTCTCTAGGAGTAGAGAGCTAAATGTTTTGCCTCTTTCATTTTTAACCCCTGTGCCCGTCTTCATAAGACCCACAATGAACCTGGGTGGCGGTTACCTCAGATGAGTGGCCTTTTCCCAAATAGTACTTTGGATACAAAATATTGGAAAGCATTGCCTCCTTGCTGCCCCTGAACTCGGAGAGGTTTTGATCTTATGAAAACATTAAGCGTTATTTTGACGGGAGGCCGCCATGGCCTCGTCTGAGCACACCTGTCAGCTATACATAAATTCAGCAGTGCAAGCTGCGGCTGGCTGTCTTTCTAGCTTAATTATGCTTAGCTGGATATAAATACATGATGGCTTCATAGGAAGAGGTCTTTGCCTTTTCTACGGGGCATAGAAACTCGAATTAAGTCGTGGGCTCACAATCCCGGATAGCCACTGCGTCCACCTGAAGAACTTGAAAATAAAAAAAGGTGATGTCCATGGTCTCCCCTGATGTATTTTTGCAGAGGTCAGGACATCAGGATTTTTTTTTTAAAGCTTCCCGGGTTAGCCCTGCAGCCAATCCTAGCTTCTTTCAAGATAACCCTAAAAAATACATTGCTCTAGCCCATGTTCAAGGGCTCCCTGTTAGTGGGAACCTCCTTATATGACCTCAGCACCTCTCAGACATCCATGTACCCTGGTACTCCTGAGGTTAAGGCTAGCGCTTAGAAATCTGCAATGGGGATGTGGGATGAATTCTCCAGGTCATAAGAAACCTCTGGTGGGTGTGTCTGAGATACAGAACTGGGCATGAAGCCAGGAGTAGGGCTAGCCTTGCATGCCAGGGAGAGAGTCCGAGCTGGTTGGAACATGCTGTGGTGACCCAGTGGGGAGCTGCCTGTACTTTACCACATGGTCTGTGATTTAAAGATTGGTGATCTTTCCAAGCAGCATTCCCTTGAATGTTTACACTTGAAAGTGCAAACACCAGCATGACCCTGCTTGTTAGACAGGAATGCAAAGCCCCCGCTCCCAGAAGCCCCTCTGAACAGGAGCTGCCAAAGCCCACCTGGGCAAAATGGTACCACCAATGCCTCTATGAGCCTGTGACTCCCATAACCTCCCAGGAAGGCCCTCCTCCTACTCCAGGGGGACTCCGGGAAACACTGATCAGGACAGCACCTGGCTTTCTCTGCACACACAGCAGTCTGAGAGAGTTCCTTTCTTCCCTTACTCTGGGCGCTGTTATTAACTCCAGCTGGGCTGCTATGCAGCCTGGGCCATATTAAAATTTTGCAGAGTGTTCTCAGTACCCCATAAATCAGAGAAGTGGGGGCTCTAGGGACACCAGATGAACAAGGTATGCACGTGGCTGTGGTTCTTTTCTTGGGAGGAAACCAACTTAGTGGAGAAATGGTTCCAAGGGTCCTGGAGAGAGTAAGAACCAAGGGGCCAGGTTTGGGGAGAGGACCAAACTACCTTGGGAAATACAGTCATGTGCCACTAAACATGGAAGGGACTCAGAAAAGCCCTGTTAGGGAAATCGGTCCTTGTATAACATGGAGGGCGTGTTCATACACCATACAGAACCAAGGGCACACTGGACATGGACTCCCCTTGCAGCCACAAGATGCTGCAAGCACAAGATGTTGGCAACTAACTCTTGTCTAGGCAGGACTGTACTCTAAATGTTGTGTGTGGTAGATACAGCCAGAGACATTGTTTATCATTATCAAATATTCCACCTTGCTCATAGTTCCGTGCTGTGTTTTTAAAGGCTGGTAGAGCAATTGTGTTTACAAAAGGGTCACCAAAACATGGGACTAATATCCTCTGGTTTGCAGAGAGCACTCTTGGTTGGCATCCTCACTTAGATGGTCTTTGTGTTCTTATAAAGACACTGATTTCATCCCGAGTGGCCTGTCCTCAGTACCTTATCTAATCACTTCTGTGTCAGTGACATCACTGAGACAAAAGACCTGACCAAAGCCATGTCACATTTCAGGTTTCAGGTGGGAAAGTCAATGACAGGAGTTAAAGGTAGCTGGTCACACGGTGCCCACAGTCAGGAAACAGGAAGCAATGAATGCCGGCGCTCGGCACATTCAGTCCAGGACCTCAGCCCAACCTAGACAGCATTGCCTCCCAGAGATGCCCAAAGATGTGTTTCCATGGTGATTCTAAATCCCATCAAGTTGGCGATCCAGATTAACCGAAGCCTCGACTACCCCTAACAGGCACTGAGGGGTTAGGGATTCGGTATGTGCTCCAGTGAGGCATAAGCAAGCCATCCTGAAGCATTCTCCCAGCAGGTACTGAGCATCCTCGATAGGCAGATGTCACAGGCCTGTGGGAAAGACATGCCCAGGAGCGGCTGTAGAGGAGGACCATGTCACAGACCCTCATAGACCATGCCGCCCCTGTCTCCTGCAGTGCTCGTCCACCTGTGGAAAGGGACTCCAGTCGAGAGTGGTCCAGTGCATGCACAAGGTCACTGGACGCCATGGCAGTGAGTGCCCGAGCCTCTCAAAGCCAGCAGCCTACAGACAGTGCCACCAGGAGGTCTGCAATGAGAAGATCAATGTGAACACCATCACCTCCCCTCGCCTTGGTAAGTACCTCCCCTGACCCCAGTCTCTAGGTGCGACTGTTCCCCTGTGGTAAGCAAGAAAGTCACCTTCGAGCGAGCTAAAGGGGCTGACTTTGCTAGGGCTGAAGAAGGTTCAGAGGTGTTGACCATCCCCTCACCCTTCTGCCAACGCAGGTAGAGATCCTCAATCCTGCACCAGTGTGTGAGGTGGGTGAAGAGAAGAGCCATGCTTCTTTCTAGAAAGATCCTCCAGGATATCTCCATGGCCTCCTCTGTGCCATGACGGGTCTGCACACAGACAGGGTGGAAAGGTTACTGTTGTGATCATAAAGAGAGAAAGCAGAGTAAGAATATGTTCCGTGGGCGCATGAAGAAAGGGAGTGCCTCAGTGGGCCCATGCCAAGGCATCCCTTCCCCCGAGGGACCAGACACACGATGATATAGTATAGGATAGAGTTTATTCAGGGCGTGGGGAGGGAAGTTAAGAGAGTAGCAGAGGCAGAGAAAGGCAGAGAGGAGGAGAGAATAGAGAAGTAGAATTAGAGGCTGGCCATGACCACGTGGAGAGAGGGGAGAAGGGAAGGGGGAAGGGAAGAGCCCAGGAAGGCAAGAGAGAGCGAGGCAAGAGTAAGAGAGCAAGAGAGAGAAGGGGGACAAGCACCCCCTTTTATAGAGGGCCAGACCTACCTGGCTGTTGCCAGGTAACTGTGGGGTGGAGCTTAGACAGAATCCTAACAGTTACATTTTTTTGTAAGCAGTTTGACTGTTGGTGCTCAGAAAAGGACTGCTTATGTAGCCACAGTCTAGCCAGTGACTGGGATAAACTGAGGAACATCTAATGCGTTGACATATGTCTGTCCAAAGAAACTCAAGGAAGGGGTTATTCTGGCTGTGCTTTAAGGGTACACACCCTATCATGGGGAAGTCATGGTGGACTCTAGTGAGATCAACGGCCATGCTGTGTCCACAGTCAGGAGGCAGAGAGAGACGCACGCTGGTTCTCAGCTTGCTTTCTCCTTTTTATTCACGTCGGGGGCTGGGGGCTGGGGGCTGGGAGGCAGGCATGGAATGGTACCACCCACAGTCAGGATGAGTCTTCCAACCTCAGTTAACTCATTCTAGATAATCCCTGATGG
This sequence comes from Tokudaia tokunoshimensis, assembly GCA_036184795.1. Classification (NCBI taxonomy): domain Eukaryota; kingdom Metazoa; phylum Chordata; class Mammalia; order Rodentia; family Muridae; genus Tokudaia; species Tokudaia tokunoshimensis. Next base: position 42,582,394 of record BTHU01000001.1, read on the forward strand.
ATCCACCGAGAGGCTTGCCTCCTAAGTGAACCAAGCTCCTGTTAGGTTAACAGCATTCACCACCATACTACAGGGGGCTCCTAACCGCCAGGAAGGACTCTAAGCAGCTTCCATCTGAGTCTGGGGAGCTGCTGTACCCATAGAGGTTACATCCCCGTCTGTGGCCAGCATAAGTCTGCTTGGTATCTTTGCAGGGACCTCCTATGTGCAGGGCGTTCTCTCTAAAGGACTAAGACCCTGAAGGAAACGTGAGCCACATGTTTATCCTTCCGCTTGGTGCTTTTGTGGATCCCTTTTTAAATGTCTTCTGTTCCTCATCACCATGTTTCATAAATGCCAACAGAAGCTGTACCGTCCATCACAGACCAGTTCATCCAGGCTCAGGAGCAAGTCGTCCAGTGTCTCTTACTCTGAAAAGGGGGCAAGAGTCTCAGTCAGGGGACTGGCTTGGCTGCAGAGATAGATCCATAGGAGAAAAGTACCATTCATATCACCCTAGAAGGTTGTAAGTTTATGCAAGGCTAATGTGTACTTGAAGGAAGGTAATGGGTCACTTCTGTGTATTTAGCCACGACCAATCTCTGTGTTCTTCCCACTGTCCCCTTAGCTGCTCTGACCTACAAATGCACACGGGACCAGTGGACGGTGTACTGCCGGGTCATCCGAGAGAAGAATCTCTGCCAGGACATGCGATGGTACCAGCGCTGCTGCCAGACCTGTAGGGACTTCTACGCAAATAAGATGCGCCAGCCACCCTCTCCACCAAGCTCGTGATGGACAGCAAAGTGCTTGCTCAGTGCTCTGACTCAAGGTCTGAGGCATGGCAGTTAGTGAGTGGAGAGCCCTCACCCTACCCAAAAGCACACCAGCCCTGCAGCCCAGGATCCCACAAAGCACTCCTCTGCTCCCACAATAAGGCCGCCTCAAGAATCCAGTTGCCTAGAGCTAGAGAGTGGACTTGACATTGCCGTTAGTCCTTTGAACGTAATATATTGTTAACAGCCACTGGATGGCTTTCTAAGGAAAAACTACACAAGAGTCATAAAATAATTTTAATTTTCAAGCTCCTATGTACCTCAAAGGGGGACACCTCTGGCAGATAAAAATTACACACACACACACACATGCATATACACACACACACACACACACAGAGAGAGAGAGAGAGAGAGAGAGAGAGAGAGAGAGAGAGAGAGAGAGAAACATTTAGTACTTCTGTTCTAGCTTTCTGCTGACATTTTAATTCCTCAGGCTTGATGTAGCTTCATGGAAATGAGATACCACATTAGAAAAGGCTCTGTCCTGAAAGTCAGCAATGCCCTGATCAACCCGTCTCTGCTAATGGCTTCTCTGGAATAGGGATGAGCTGCCTTCCTACAAACAAGAATCAAGACTTGGTCTCTGCCCATCTCAAAAACATAGTCTCAAAAATCCTTAGAAATTGCCTTAGAAATCTTGCCCCCTGAGAGTGTAAATCTGAATAGACCAACAAGAAACTCCAGTGCTGCACAGCTCTGCACACCACCTGTGTGGGAGAACATTCCAAAGAGCTGGATTTGGGAAGTTAGCTGCTTTTCAGAGCTCAGCCGTGTATCCCGCAGGGAGACAGGGGAGCCTCTCTTCAAGGTGCTATGAAATGGGACGTACATGCATGGTCCGTGGCGTTGTTTCCTGATGTAAAGGTGTCCTCAGCTTTCTCAGGGGTGTGACGGCTCCCAGTCTGCCTCCAGGCACATCCACCCTGGCCTGCACTCCATAAGACTGTAGCCTATGTATGTGCTACAACTTGACAAAGGAGCTTGCCACTGACATTGGCCTTTCCTCTGAAATTTGGGTGACATATGGGACATCTGAGGACACACATCAGTCCTGGGTTCTGCAGCATAAGGCTTGACTTCAGTATCTGGACACAAGGAAGATGTGCCAGGACTTGTGGAGGAACACCACGTGGCTGAACTGGCTGTGCGTCCACCAAGCCTTCGTCTAGCCAGTTTGTCACGGTTAGAACCTTCGTTGCTCATAGCTGTCGTCACTGACTCATCTGGGTGTGGCATGGAAAGATGGAGAAGGTCCTCTCTTCCATCCCCATGCCATCGCCCTCACCACAGAACTCTCCCATCTCCAGAAGGTCAGAGAAGTGCCAGACTGGCCTCTTCCAGAGCAGACCAGCTGACAGACCCACAGCTGCCCGGGAGGCTGGCTTTGCTCCACCTCTCGGAGGTTTTCATGGGTGCTTACGAACTACCTTGAGAGGCCCATCTTCTCCCGGTGTCAGACGGAAGCTCTCACTTGGGCCAGTTTCCATGGGATCATCTCCAAGTGTTTCTTGATGTATTACTGGTGCTGTTTCTATCTTTGTTTTGGGTTTGTCCTGTTTTGGTTTTTACTAGCCCATCACAGAGACGTGGTCAGGGTGGCAAGGGATTTGTTTGGTCCCACTTGAACTGAGAAAGGAATGCTGAGAAGATTCCTTAGGTGCTCTGAGAGTGTCAGGGTGAAGTAACCCATTGGTTGTCACCCCAGTACTGTGCTTAACACTGCCCCCGTCCCCAGCTCAGGCCTGGTCACCAGCACACTCCCCAGGCTGTTTCAAAAACCAACAAATTCCAGGGGGCTTTGGAGGTGGAGGGGAAGGTGCTGTCAGTATTCCCTCCACCCAACAGCTTCTGTCAATTTACCCAAAGGCATTCGTATTTTGGAGCCAGAGATCAATGAGAGTGCCACTATAGCCAGCTCAGGAGGTCACACAATTTCCCTTGTGGATCTGCAGAGGCCCACCTAGACAGAGAAGGTCCCCATAGGTGTGCACTGTCCCTGGTGCCTCTGATGCCCCGCCCCCAGCCATCTGTCACCTGAAGGAGCTTCACACCATAGACGTTGAGCCCCTCATGCATGCGCTTTGTGAGCAGATGCTGGCATCATCACTTTGAACTCCACCACGATTTCATTCTGCCATCGAAGCTCTGGGGTCACAATGGTGATGTCCTTGTGTTAAACCCACACTGTCACTCAAGTACTGTACCCTCGTGGTCCTGCAGATGTGTCCCTTGCGTCTCTCAGTCTTATGGTGCTATTCACACTGGTGCAAGACAAACCACTCGCCCTTGTCTGTGGCTTGATAGATCAGAACACAGAAAAGGAGCCGTGGTGGCGACCTCAAATCCTCTGCTCTTTTGCCATTTTAGAGTTAAATGTATATAGTCCCCACTAGTTAACTTACGCTCAGTACTGTATCTGTGGGTTCTGTTTTGTGTTGTTTTACTTTGGGGTGCTGGTTATGAAAGAACACAGAATAGACAACAAACGTCGGATGCCATTAGACACGAAAAACACATCATGTTGGGAGCAAGTTGAACGTGTGTAATAAAATGTTTTTCCATGACGGTGTTAAGATCTCTGGACAGAAAGTCAAAGACAAAAGCCAGTCCTCAGGGGCTGATGGAGGGGTTGGTGTCCTCTCCTGCCGCGGCAGTAGCCTGGTGCTTCTGAGACATGGCTTTAGGGAAGAGATCACCAACCAGTTAATGCAGTGCTGGCGGAGGCCTGCGTCTCCCCCTAAGTGAATGCTAATAAATTCTTCAGTCTCTGGCCTTTTCCCTGCCTGGGGATGCCAAGGTCTGGCAGTGCCAATGAGGAACAACTCCCTCACTAGGCTGCTGAATGACAGCACTGCAGTCGTCCCTAGAACATGAAGCCTTGCCACACCATGCATCTCACTTCCCTAACAACCTGAGGACAGGGACACAGCACCTGCACTCACTGTGTCTTTATGACTGCCACACGGAGCCCATCTGGGCCTGCTTGGAGCAAGTATGTCATAGCTGGAGGGAGGGATATTCTCTCTGAGTGGGGAGAAAGACACCACACACACACACACACACACACACACACACACACACACACACTCATTAAGGTCAAAAAAGCATCCAAAATTTGCACCAACTAAAGACACTTTGTTTACAGAAAAAAACTTTCAAAGTCCCACCACTACCACCCATCCCCCTCCACCCGCCCCGTTTTTTACCAATCCAATTTTCATTGCTATTGTAAATGCCTGAGGCAGGTAACTTTATAAGGAAAGCTTTAGGTCGGCCCACGGTTCAGAGGATCCAAGGTTCCAAGGTGAAGAGGTCACGATACCTTGGATACGTACACCTACGATAGCAGGGCTTTGCTGCTGGCCAGGTCCCAAGGCAGCACAGAGCATCACCATAAAGTGTGCTTGTGTATTTCCTCTGCCCTTGTCCTCTCTTCTTCTGAAGCTGCCAGGATATAGTGAGGGTGGCTTTGCCCCATGACCCTATCTAATCCTGATCACCTCTCAAAGGCCCTAATGCCCAGAACACCACCATCAGACTAAGTCCTTACCTCTTAAAACCATTACCATTGTAATTTGTAGATTAGACTTACTTCCGCATGAGTTCAGGGACCAACCATTTTCACACCGCAGCTCCAGGGAATCTGTAGTTAGTGTTCATACTCAGAACCATCTCTCCCCTACCCCTAGCACTTGGGGAAACTGTCTCCTTCCTCAGAGCCTTCTGGTGGGGGAGAGAGGCAGAAATGTAATGATTTATGTACGCACTGGGTAGGGTAGCCTCAGTGTCATCTGGTTTGTTGGATGAAGCTGCCATGGTCACCCACTGGTGAGTATTTAGCAGAACAGTACAGAACACACAAGACCAGAAGGCCCCCTGGGATGGCACAGCCCTGCTGTGCAGACCAGCCTAGAGACCACACACTAGGAAATGCACGAGCTGCAAGAACTTCGAGGAAGAAGTGAAGACTGTTGGGGAGCTGTTGATCTTTCAATGCTTGCCTGCTCCCTCCTCCTCTCCCTCGCTCATTCTGCCTGAGACATCAGCAAAGCCCTCTTCCCCACCCACACTAGGCACATATCTGCCTGCCTCTGTGTCCTACTTCAGTCTGAGAGTGAAGCAGTGTTCAGTGTCCTCCAAGGCTACACCACACTAAAT
>BTHU01000001.1:42592369-42622369 GCA_036184795.1 Tokudaia tokunoshimensis
AGACTGGCACCTGGTGAGTCAAGGAAACCCTGTGGCTTGGTAAGAGTTTTGGCTAGGCTAACTAACTGATACACCGCCATCTATTGTTTCAAAGATAAAAGCTAAGCACAAGGCTCACAGTGATGTCAGTGTTAGCATTTTGTCTAAGCTCCGCCCCACAGTTACCTGGCAACAGCCAGGTGTGCCTGACTCCATATAAAAGGGGCTGCTTGCCCCCTCCTCGCTCTCTTGCTCTTGCCTTCTTGCTCCTGCTCGGTCCTCTCACCCCTTCCCCCTCTTTCCCCATTCCCTCCCTCCTCTCTCCATGTGCTCATGGCCGGCCTCTACCTCTCTCTCTCTCTCTCTCTCTCTCTCTCTCTCTCTCTCTCTCTCTCTCTCTCTCTCTCTCTCTGTCTGTCTCTATACCCTCTCAACTTCCCTCCCCATGACCTGAATAGACTCTATTCTATACTATACCATCCTGTGGTCCTGTGACTGGTCCCTCAGGGGGAAGGGATGCTTCCACATGGGACCGCTGAGGCACCCCCTTCCCTCACACCTTATCGTACCTCCACCAAACATATTCCTTCTCTCCCTTATCTTTTTATAAAACACAACAGTCAGGACAAGCCATGTAGCTGGTCAAGGCCCTGTGTAACACAGAACCTGTGGTGGGATTCCTGAGAAGCAAGTCTATGCTCATACCCCTGGGTACATGCCCTCCTGCCCCTCCAAGCCCGGCTCAGGAAGATAGCTCTTTCTAGAGCCGAGGTAACTCCAACACTTTAAGGGAGGCATTCAAAGCAGGACCAAGAAGTTAAACTAGATTTCCTTGGGAGTAGACTATCAACTCAGGACGCAGGGATCCATCCCACTCAAGGAACAACATAGAGGGGCCCAGTGAAGTAGACCACATAAGCCAATGTGGGACTCTTTTCCTGGCAGAGTCACCAGGTGAGTGTCAGTCCAGCCACCAGCCTCTGCTGTGTACCCAGCCCAACACTTCACACAGCTCTGAAGCCCACCTTTCTCAGGCCTCAGGAAGGACAGGGTTCCCTGACTCAGTTTCCAACAAGTTCTTTCTCACTACCCTCACCCCATTCTCTCTCAAGTGCTTGCTAGTTGCTCCCTTTCTGTCCCTTTCTGTGCCTTGTCACTCCCTCTCTCCCCATTGTCTCTCCTCTCTTTCCCTCCCTCTCCAGCTCAGAGGATCACACACCCTGAGGCAGCTCCATTGAGAAGCAAACCCATCCACTAAGGACCCATCCACTAAGCATCCATCCACTAAGCACCCATCCACTAAGTACATATCCACTAAGCACCCATCCACTAAGGACCCATCCACTAAGCACACATCCACTGGTGTCCAGGAAGTAGGGCTACTCCAGGGGCTGTGTTCCTCCTTGCCTTGAAAATGTCAAGACCTATTTTTAAAAAGCTGCCCTGCATCTGTTCACCCGGGACCCTTCCGCACACACTGGTCCTTAGAAGTTTCAGAGTCTCTGAGCACTCACTTCCAGCTTACTGCTGCGTGTGCCAATTGCACGTTCAACTAAGGATGTATCTCCTGCTATTGGCTTTTTTGCCACTGAGGTTAGTTTTAACATGCCAGCTGATAGTTATAAAAGCAGCAATCCTGGAAGTCCTGTCCAAGGATCGTTATGTATTAACACATCGTTAACATGAGACATCGCAAAGTCAACATATGATTATAACTGTTGGCCTATCCAATACTGACAGGCTTTGAAAGCTCAGTGGAAACCGAATGCCATTTTATTAGGTGGACTCAGAAAAGGGAAGAATATGTAGAAGTGGTGATATTACAATGGAATTGGTTTGATGTGTTAATGGTCTTTGCTAATATTTTCTTTTGCAAAGCAAACAGACCGTATACCCACATGTGAGACTACATCATGAATTTACAGCTGAGTTCTGCATATGTACCTCCACACACACAAGCACATGCACAAGGCAAAGTACCACCCTGTTGACATGGAATAATCTACTGTGACTTACCTAATGGCTCTGGGACAATTTTAACAGGGTCTCTGCTTCAACTGAAGTGATAATCACATGCTCAGTTAAGGCGAGAGGCTCCCAAGAGAGCTGCAACACCCATCTGAAGATACAAGTTACGGTTTATAGAATTTATTGCCACTATGACTCATATATTAACTATCCATTTTACAATGCAAATCAATAAACTTATTGAGCAGTGTAATAGATGCAGGGTAGAGAGACAAAAGATGAATAATGCCCAGCCCCCATCCTGGGACAGATAGTCATAACAATATGTTTATTGTATTACCCTTCTTCTGGCAAGTAAGAGGCTCTGCCCAAATGTGGAAAAATATTTAAGTCTGTTCAAAACTAATAGGACGGTTGGCTCTGAGCTCAGGATAAACAAACCTTTGCCCACGGAGAAATCAGATCTGCCTGCCCTTCTGATCTGACTCGCCAAAGCCAATTTCTCTGAGTTTGACTGCCTCCCTCACAAATGGCCTCAGATGAACTCTGTACCTCTGACATCGTGACACTGTCTGCGCTTCACAGACATAGTGACCGCCAGGCACAGTGAAGAGGCTGCCTGGTCCTCCTCTGAAGATCTACCTAGAGGTCATGATAGATAGACACAGCCTGTCTGCACACAGCCAGGTGCACAGGTGGGCTTGGCTTTCATGTGGCTATTTTGGGGTGTTCAAAGAGATAAAGGGGAATGCACATTTTAAAAGAACAGGAAATTGTGGGAAAGATCAAGGAGAGAAGAAGAAAAAAAGATCTAAGAAGAAAAGTCAGAATTGACAAGCAAAGTTAGTAAAACGCAAAAGTCAAAACAGCAGATGAAATCCAGAGCTATAGGAATCAAACAGAGGATTCACAAGGTGAAAGACAATACTGAAGAACTTTACCCAGGAGAGAGCACAGAGGGACAGGTGGATTTTCAAAAAAAAAAGTGAATCTACAGATAAGAAAGGACAAAGATAGTTTGAAAGTTGTTAACTTCTCTCTAATAGTCGCTCCAGAGGCTGGAATAAAGGAAATGGCAGAGGGGAGCTGCCTGAAGACACAATGGCCAAAGGCAGGAGTCCTTCCATCAAAGACACAGACAGCTCCAAGCTCTGCAGCTCCTGGGGGAAGCGGGCGGGGTGGGGGGGGAGGCTTGTCCAGTTCTTCCAGGGGAAGTCTGAAGCTGAACTTACTACTAAGCCCTATTCAAACTGTGTCCCATTCCTGCATAGGCTAATCTATGATTAAGCTTAATTTTAAATTAGACACAGAAAGAAAAGAACAATAAAAATAGAATAATTATAATACTCTATCAACCTTAGCATATAATTTTTTTTCCACAATTGAGGAGATGTTTACTCAAAGAAAGACCGTTTTTGGTTCCTCTTCAGCATATCTGAATTGCTAATGAGACTATGGCTTTGTTTGGGGCTGGTAAATAAAACAGAGATGACCTCCATACAAGCACATGGGCAAACCACAGTTTATCTAATAACCTAGATGGCTATTAGGTGATGAACTGGCAGATAGCATATGCAGTCTGGATACCCCAGACCAAGGGATGGTTCACATCCTAAGCAAGGCAGAGCAGTGCGGTGCTTTATTGTACTCCTTAGAACCGAGCACAGCTTAGAACTTATGGATGGTCTGTTTCTAGAATTTTCCATTTAATATCTTTTGGACTACAGTTCTATTGAAAACACAAACACAGATAAAGGACCATACTGCTATAGGAAAAATAATAAATAAAAGTAAATCCGTAGGCTACACATCATAGTGAAACTTCAGACAATAAGAAGAGAGAGAGCATTTTAGTGTTGCTGAGGAAAGACAGTACCCCCCTGAGAAATCACAGAGATGCACGAGGAGATGGAGAAGCATCTTTAAAATGCTGAGAGGCCATCCCTGCTTCTGTCTACCTCGCTTACAGTCATCCCTCCCACCAAGCTCTTCAGTGTGGCAACTTCCTCCTTCAGAGCTCTTCGAAAGCTGTCACTTTTATTGAATTTGTCCTTGGCCGTTTTACACATGTGCATGATCTGTCCTGATTATTGGCAGCCCACCCTCATCCTCCTCCAACTCCTGCCCATCTGCCCTCCTCCCTACAAGTTCCTTTCCCATATCCATCTTGTTTTGCTTTGTGACCCTCTGAACTGGAGCTGATTCTGTGTGCTAGAAGCTGGTAGGCTCACTAGTTAATACATAACAGAAGACAATGGAGGCCCCGCCCCAAGAATCCATCATTAACCAATAGTTCAGCAAGGAGGGTGTCTTAGTCAGGGTTTTTATTCCTGCACAATACATCATGACCAAAAGGCAAGTTGTGGGGGAGGGTTTATTCAGCTTACACTTCCACACTGCTGTTCATCACTAAAGGAAGTCAGGACTGGAACTCAAGCAGGTCAGGAAGCAGGAGCTGATGCAGAGGCCATGGAGGGATGTTCCTTACTGATTTGCTTCCCCTGGCTTGCTCAGCTTGCTTTCTTATAGAACCCAATACTACAAGCCCAGGGATAGCACCACCCACAAGGGGTCCTCCCCCTTGATCACTAATTGAGAAAAGGCCTTACCACTGGATCTCATGGAGGCATTTCCTCAACTGAAGCTCCTTTCTCTGTGACTCTGTGATAACTCCAGCTTGTGTCAAGTTGACACACAAAACCAGCCAGTACAGAGGGGTAGGTCCCTATGATCCCTTCCCTGATCCATGTTTGTCTGTTGGTAGTCTTGTGTACTCCCGTGCAGCCATCTGCAGCTGCTGTGAGACCCCCTGATTGTAATAACCAGCTCACACACAATTTGGCATTTCACAGCCCTCTCCCCATCTTCCGCAATGTTCCCTGACATCTGTTCCTTTTTTAGACTTTACACCCATAGGCAGTTCTCAGTGGTCAGCCTATCTCCTCACGCTATGGCTTAAATGTACTTTAATATGTCCCCAAGGATCACGAGTTGGAGCCTTGATCTTCAATGTAATGTTGTTGGGGAGGGGTAGGTAGACCCACAAGAGGAATAGCTGAGAGGAACTTAGGACAAGAGAACAGCAGTCTCAGAGGGAACTGGAGTAGTTCTGACAGGACTCCAGTTAGCTCCCTCAAGAAAGGAGAATTAGAACAAACTCCCTCCTTGTTTTCTGGATTCCTGCCTCATCCTGTGATTTCTTTCCCTCAGATGTATTCCTGCCACGATACCATCAACTGTATCGTGCAGCCTGGGAGAACCTAAGACAGAGCTGAGACAATACTGGTGTCATGATTTTGAATCCTCAACACTGTGAGCTGTAGAACGGTCTTCCTTAAGTAACCACTCTTGGATACTTGGTTAATATCAATAAAAAATGACCAGTCCAGTCTGTGAGGACATGGGTTGTTTTTGGTCTCCCTCAGCTTCTTAGGGGAACATAAACCCACTTGTGGTGGACTGAATGGGTTAAGTGAGAGAACCATGCCTTCAGGTCATGACATCCATGACAATATGAGCTGTTCTGCTAAAGAAGCAGAGGGCACTGGACTCACTGTCTGCACTTGAGTCGCTGTTCACCTCTATCATATGGATCCGAAGCATGGTAGGCCTTCCATGGCTCCCTCCTCTGGACCCTCAGCAATGTTGCAGCTTGCCACCAAGGCTGCTACTGAAAGCACCTCTGGTCCTTGCAGATACAAGTAACTTTGCTGTGCAAAGCCTAGAAGTCTTTGGGATATGATAGGAGCAAAGACGGTTAAAACCAGCAGGCCTTGGCTCTGATGCAGATTTGGTTTATTGCTGGTTTGTCTCTGGCTCTTTTGGCTTGTGTCATGTCCCTCTCTGCCCAGCCTATGCTGGGGTCATTTCCTGACATGCCACATCATTATGTCTAGCAAAAGCCTTCAAGGTCCTTTGGACGCAAAACTTTCAGCCATCATGGTCCAATGAGTCACATATAATCTGTTTTTACCTCTATATAAATGGCTCTTTCAGAAGAGTGTAATAATTCCAAGGAGAGGAAAATTGCCCCCCTGTGCTCTTGAACACCATCATGACTCCATTGCAATGTCAACAGTTTCCTACACCACCATCCCAAGCACGCACGCACACCCCTGGCAGATACAAGCCAGTCAGGAGAAGCCCTACACCCAGCACAGCTAGAATCATCCCAGCAGCTCAACCTGCTTACGCCAATGTCCTGTATCGTCTATTCCTTCTCAGGGAAACCACAACTCAAGCTCTTGTCCACATTGCTCTCCTGCTCCATCTGACGCTTGATGGAGCCTGGGGTTTCCACACGAAGCCCTGCACCCCTTGAGAAAGTTCCCTGCTTAGGGACGGTCCTCTCTATAGCAGTTATCTCCTGTCCTGCCCCAACTTCTCTGCTGCTGCACTATTCTAAAACAAGAGGCAAAGAAGAGGGTAGTCAAGACTTCCCAAGGGACTCAAGACAGAGTCACAGGCAGACACCCAAGCCTGTTCGCTGCTCCCACAAGAGAGGACAGATGGATCATTAGGTTGTGTCTAAGCAAGTGGTCAGTGGCCAGCTCACACCCGTCCACGCTCAGTGGCCCATCCTTCTGTGGCCTACACTTCCTCCTCAGCTAGAATATGAGGCTGATTTTTCCTGGCTCTCCTCTGAAAGAGAAAACACTAATAAATCAAACACCAAAATATTTATTCCTCTTGTCTCACTGTCATGTACACTTCCTGAGGGCTTCAGCGCCTCTGTCTCTCCACCCAGGACCCAGATTTGTAGAAGACCATGGTATGTATTACTTATCAATGACCTTCCAGAGGCATGAAAGAAGCCTGGCTTGCCAGATGTGAGACCTGAGGCTGATGTGGGGGTGAAACCATCAAGAAGATGAGAAATTGTTTAGCTTTGAGTAATTAATCTCCCTGAATGATCCAGAAGCATCCATCACTGTACAAAGTGGGTATGCCCTCAGTCAGCAAGGAATGCCGAAGAGGGTGTGGAAGGCATAAAGAGGGTGTGGGAGTGGCATTCTCTGCCCTTATGTCATCTCTCGAGGCCACAGAACACTTGCCATTCACCGGTAGCATCATGGAACCCATGAGAATCTCACTTGAGGAAGTAAGGATGGGCAAGCAGAGGAGAGCAAAGACGGTTCTGGCATAAAGGACAGAGCTTGCAAGGGAACTTGGTGGGTGCAAGTTGCTGGCACATGAGTCCTGCATCATAGAATAACACAAGTAGTAACTCATGATACAGAGACCACTGTGCTTCTGGTTTGGACCCAATGGCTCTCTACAGGGCTCCACAGCATTCTCTGGATGGATGAATGAGTTCAAGAGGCCACTGTTTGCAACTGCCAGACCAATGGCATTCTGCCTTCAGGCTAGTTGGACTCCCGGGCACTAAAGGACACCTAATTGGACTCCGTTGCTCCTGCAGAGACCATGGCCCCGAGATAGCCAGGGGTGTTTCAGGGCTAAGCTGGATGAGTTGGTTAAGCCTTGCTTTTCAAATAAATAGCTTGTACTGTTTGTGCCCCAAGGACAAAATACAAACTATGCTTCGCGGAGCCTGTCTCATTTATTCCTTGCAGCACACATACATATGCAAAGCATTAGCCAGCAAACTCCCCCACCAGGCTCCTTTGGAGAATAAGGAGGCTTGCCAAGGTCACGCAGCACATCAGGGGTGATGCTGAGGCAGCAAGGACCCACACCCCACAGCCTGCACTGTGTCTCTCTCTCTGATTGGTTTCCTCCTGCTTCAGCCAAGGCTCATGGCCAACCTACCAAACCATGGGCTGCAGCCCTCTCTAACTCTGAACCCTAAGATAGGTTTTCTCTTCTAGGACATTGGAAATGCTGTCCCTCTCTAGAGATTAGAGCTCATTCACAGCCATGTGGCTATTTCTGGTGATTGCCAACTTGGGGCCAAGTGGGATGAACCCCAGAAGGGAAAAGGAGATAGCTTGTGTGTGCCTGAGAGACGCCAAAGGACATAGAAGTCAGATGTGGGAGTGGGCCTGGCCTTCCCCATAGGGAGCAGTTGGGTGGTACCATTGCCCAGCTGTGGGCATGAGTTTCCCTCACTGAGTGGCCCTCCTTTACCTTAGTCTTCAGTGTCTTTCTACAAGTCACAGTTTCTCCTCTTGACACTGGAAAGCAGGCCTCTCTTTCCAGACAATAATTGCACTATTCATTGAGCTCTTAATATCCGTGGATATCAAGAGCTCATCTAGAGAGAGGGGTTCCAGGTTCTTGTGTCCCAGATCACAAAACTTTCAGACACGTGGTTACATCAGAGGCAGTGACAGTCTATTAAGATATGCTTCCAAGGAGAAGGCTAGCCGGAGCAAAAGAGATTGTTCAGTAGCTCAAAGGGCCCTGCTGCACAAAAGGTATGTCTTTTCTATTTTCCCTAAGATTTATTTGTTTTATTTATGAGCACAATGTCTTCAGACACACCAGAAGAGGGCATCATCAGATCCCATTACAGGTGATTGTGAGCTACCACATGGTTGTTGGGCTTTGAACTCAGGACCTCTGCAAGAGCAGTCAGTACTCTTGACCGCTGAGCCATCTCCCCAGCCCCCAAAAGGTATGTTTTTATATTCTCATCTGCACATCATGGACTTTCTTGCCCGTGTTCATTTACATGTTGTTGTACATACAATGTCATGTACCGTCATGTACCGTGTGTCTTATTAGCATTTTAAATCTCTACTTATGGGTGTGTACTTTATTTAGTATTAGAACGAACCACAAGTCACATTCAGATGCTGTGGAGTGCCCCAGCAAGTTGCCCTTGGCTGAGGAGTCTTCCTCTTTGCCAACTTGTCCCTTTCATGCTAATTCCAACCTTTGTTTAGTCTCTCCCAGGAACTCACTTCCTACCCCATTCTTTTGTCTCACAGGATGCCAGGCACTATCCAGGTTACTATCTGTGTTGTAACAGACAACGGAGGAACACATCGATAAATAGACATGAGCTTACAGTCTGCCACTTTTGTCCCAAAGGCTCTGTGCAATGTCATTCAGGAAGACCATTAATCATAGCCAGAGAGACTGAATTCCAGATGTGGGTCTTGTAGCTTCAGATTTTTCAAAGACCTACTTGTAATGATGATTCTTCCAGTTCAGTCGTGTCTGGGATAGCAGCAGCAGTGGTATGACCTACCAGGAACAGCTAGCCCTCAGCAGGCAAGAGTCAGCAGGAGAGATTAGGACCAGCAGGGATACCTGGAGAAGTTCTCAGCTGTGCCTCTCTCAACAAAGTGTAGATCAGGGAAGACACTCAACCAAAGAGTGCTACAAAGGTAGCTCTGCAAGCAAGCCAAGCCCCCCTCATAGTCCACTGAGCCCTATTTATGCTCCCTCCAAACATCATGTGTCCTCCACGGGTCTTGCCTCAGCATGTGAGTCTATCTGACATCACTCTGCCAATTGGCCTAAGTCTGTGAAAGTGGCAAGAAGCCACGAGCACACCACCAGAAGTTTTTTGGTATGTTTCTCTCTATGGAGTCATGACAAATAGAACTCATCAATGCATGTAAGGAGAACCAATATATGCGTGTCCTTAGCAAAGAATCCTTCATCACACATCCTTTCACGTGCTTGCTTTAGCAAAACACCCTTTTACCTGTGTCTGCTTCCTCAAAATGTTCCTTCATGAATCGACTCTATAGAAACATCCCATCACCTGTGTCCACTTCAGTGAAAAGTTCCTTCACATGTCTGTTTTAGCAAAACATTCTTTCATTTGTATCCACTTGGGGAAAACACTCCTTCACGTGTTTGCCCCAGCCAAACACCATCCAACACAATTGGCTTTCCAAATATATCAAAGTTTCCACTTGAGGGTTTATCTTCTATCAGCTATGCAACAAAGGACTTGAAAATGGAAACTCGGGTTCACATCAAGATGACAACCATCACCTGAGACACTGACTACTTATCCCAGACCAAAACCCACTTCATGGATCTAAGAGAGCTAGGCTCTGGTGATTACAGTACTGTCCCTTTGGAAAGAGCTGAGACATGCCAATGCTAGTAGGGCCAAAATCAAGTACTTCTCACTCCTCTTCGACCACCGAAAGAAAGGCTGCATGGAGCCTTAACAGGTGACTAAGCACATGTGACCCAGAAGTTCGAACAGTACCATGAACTCGTCCTGATCACAGGCCTTCAAATAGAAAAGGGCTTCTCAAACGGGCTGTGTCTCAGTCTGCTCTAGATGCTATAATACACAGGAACAGAATGGGTGTCGTGAGTGTCAGTCACGGTTCTGGAGGCTGGGGGGTCCACAGTAAGGTCTGCTTGGGTTTGATTTCTAGCACAGGCTCTTTGACTTCTGCCGGGCAGCTCTGTCCTGACATGCTCTTTCTTCCGAGGGAGGGAAGGGAGGAAACGCTGCTGTCATATTTCATAAGTACACTAATCCCAATGGATCAGGGCCTCACCCTTGTGACTTTATTTATGATTTATTACCTCATTATAGTTCCTATTTCCAAACCCACATTGGAGGTTTGGGTTTCAACCTATGACTCTAAGAGAGATTCAAGTCAGCCACTCTTGGTAGGTAGACTATGTGCATAGCAGAGCAAAGGAAAGGCCACTCCACCAGAAAAACTCTGCTTCTCTAGAATATATCAGGACTAAAAGTGGACCATACATGAGAGAGTACCTTTGGCGGTTTGAAGAGGCTTGGCTCACAGGAAATAGCACTATGAGGAGGTGTGACCTTGTTAGAATAGGTGTAGCCTTGCTAGAGGAAGGGTGTCATCATGTGGGCAGGTTTTGAGATCTTGTGCTCAGGTTCCGCCCTGTGGGAAAGAGCCCCTCCTCCTAGCTGCCTGTGAGACAGTCTTCTCCTGGATGTAATGGGATTAAGATGTAGAACTCTCAGCTCCTTCTCCAGAACCATGCCTGCCTGGACACTGCCATGCTTCCTCCCATGATGATAATGGACTGAATCGATTACACTATAAGCCAGCCCTAATGAAATGTTGCCCTTAATAAGAGCTGCCTTGGTCATGGTGTCTCTTCACAGCAATGGAAACCCTCACTAAGACAGTGCCAGTGTAGAATGACCCACTCTCTCTGTTCAATAGGATTGTGTGGTGGAGGAACACGATCAGGGCCTGACAGCTACAACCAGCCAGCATACCAGCAGCTGAGGAAGATATACCATTATATGGGAGAGAAGCAGATATGCCATATAAAATCCCTGTAGGTTAAAATCCCTGTAGATGATGGGGATATAGGCTTGTATCATCAGAAAACCTAAGTTCTCAAGAAGCAAAGTCAACCATAAAAGCCTGGAAAGTTCAAAGAATGCTTATATTTGGCAGCCGCAACAGGGCAGTTACCCCTCAGAACCCATGGGGCCTGATTCCAAAAGCCCCACAGATAATAAAATGTTCAGATGCTCAAGACCCATATGTAAAATGGCACAGTATTTGTACAGATTTTTCACATATCCTCCTCTGACCTTAAATCCTTTCCAGATGACTTACAATACCTAATACAATGTCAGTGCCATGTAAATGGCTGTCGCTCTGCTTCGTGTACAGAAGGATGACAGGAAAAGAGTTTGCACATTTTCAGTAGTACAGATGCAAATTTTTATGTTGTTCCAAATATTTTCAGTCCACGGTTGACTAAGTCTGCAGGTGAGGAACCCATGGACAAGGGTGGGTGCAGGGGCAACTGCACTTGGGTAGAAGTTTTCCTTGTCCCTGTTCATGTAGACTTCCTCCAGGTTAATGCAGGAGGAATTCCCAGAGGGAGAAAGCCCCAAGATCAATCACAGGTCTTTCCCATGGGTGGGTTTCCTGCCCAAGTCTGGAAGGAAAGGCTGAATCAACCTGAAGTGAAATTCAGAATTGGATTGTGACACAGAACTAGATATTTTTATTACTGAATTGGGACCATATTTTGCAATTTAAATTGACTTGACGAAGTAGCTGAAGAACTATTTTTACTATCTAGGAGAGACTAGAAACTTCTTGGGGCCAAAGCTTTCATCTGGGAGCAGAGGAGGACTCGGACTCCCTGAGTGTCTTTATAGGAACAGTGAGAAGACAGGAAGAACACACTCCATGGGCAACCTTGACCTTGGGGCTGATGCGTCTTCCATGCTGCAGGTACATGGAGTACAGCTCTCTTGTGGAGTAGTGGTAACACAGCCTACCATGCAAGACTACTCTGAAACTTCAACCATGTACCCTAGTGACCTTAGGCCAATGCCTGGCACACAGTAAGTCCAAAAAGATGACAGCCACTGCTATTGTGGTTTGTGACAGTAATGGTAACTGGAGCGATGGTGTCAGAGAGCCCCTGTAAGTCAGAAGTCTCTACAACTCCAAGCTCACTGTGTGTCCTGGCCTCCAAAGTTGACTCTCCTGTTAAAGTCAGCTTCCAGTACTACAGCACTTTAAGGAGGTCCCAAACCACTCAGAAATATGGCCTCTCTCCTCAGCCCAAAGCAACTGTTGGATTTTATGTGGAAACCTTAGACTTCGACTCCTCATTTGGTCTCTATTTAGAGCTTTGAAAATATGAGCTGTGCCGTCTATGACTTCTCCCCAGATTCTCACTGAATGCTAAGCACTGTTTTCCAGAAAGCCCGGCCTCTGGACAGCTATCTAGGCCATGGGATCACCCATGGCGTTGAACTAGTACCAAAGACTGGTTACCACAACACACCATCTACTCATGAATATCATTAAAGCAGGCTTGGTTCTGAGAAACCTTAAACCTTCAACCTTTGGCTCACTCCTGTCTTTTCTCAGCATTATAGAACATGATTAATGGTGACACCATGCCACAAAAAAGTTACTTGTGGCTCGAAACTCTAATTCACGATTGATGAGTCCTTTAACAATGGCCCTGGATAGTATGGTGTTAATGACTAGCCCTGGTGGTCTGCTTCTACCAGAAGCCCATTACCAAGCCTGCCTTGTGTTTTACAGCCTTCCCACCGGACCCTGATGTCTGCTCACAGGACAAGAACTTTACTTAACTGTTACTAACCATGCACAATTGGCTAGAGATGAATAGACAGTCTAGAGGTTACTGCTTCAGCCTCCCGGAGATAAGACAGGAAATGGGATGTTCTTAAAGTCATGCCTTCACACGGGTCATCTTCCTAGAGTTTTGGAGAGAAGGCAACCTGTGACCAGGAACCTTGGGAGTCAGCCAAAGCCCGTGGCTGGCTGTGCAGGATGAAGGGCACTCTTACAAGCTCACACGATGGGGTGAAAGAGCATTTGAGACTGGGGGGGATGAAGACACTAAGAAGCCATGAAAAGGAAGACATGGGAGCTGGGTAGCAAAGAGCCATGAATGGACAGACAAACAGACAGCCCAGTGACTACGGAGTGAGGATGTGAGGAAGGGACAACGGTATCACAGCTTTACTCATTCACTTCCTTTATCATTTCATTTTATGATATTTGAGATTATAATTATTTCCCTCTTCTCCCTCCAGCCCCTCCCATGTGCCCCTTGCCTTACTCACACTTAAAGTCATGACCTCTTTGTCTTTAATTGGGGGGGGTGTAGGGGTGTGTGTGCGTGTGTGCGTGTGTGTGTGTTCCTAAATATGTAAATATAACCCTCTCAGTCTGTATTATGATATTTGTATAAATTTTTTCACGGCTGACCATTTGATATTGGATACAAACTGGTGAGCTCCTCCCTGGGGAAGAATATTTCTCCTGCTGTCAGCAGTCTTTATTTGCCCATAGTTCTTGGTCCACGCTTGAAGACCAGTTCTCATTAAGAACGGTCAGTTTAGGGGCAGGGGCAAAAGACGAATTATACATCATAAAATCAGAAGCAATGAACTATGAAGGCCGTCCAGTTAAAGCCACACTGGCAACTTTGGGAAGGTCTGTACAACCAAGAGTTTCCCTTGGGGGCTTCGAAACTACACCACTTGTGGTCTTAAGGTTGTAGTGCTGTTCAGGGACTGTGCACATTAGTGGACAGCACCTACTAGCTATAGAGGAAGATGCAGAATCAGTAGATGAAGATAGGAGGATGTAAAACTCTTAGGTGTGTCTGGAAAAGGGTCTGCTCCTAGAGGTGATAACAAGGTTCCACAGATGTGCTGGCAAGTAAATGTAAGCAGGCAAAGAGTGAGTCTTCCTTCTTCCAATGTTCTTTAACATCAATCTGTATTTAAGTTGAGATACTAAAAGAAAGTTCCCAAGGGACATTGGCCCATTGCAAATTTACGAATGTGTTTGCAATTGTACGAGGAATAGTTATATCATGTTAGGCATATTGGTGATCTTGTTATTGTTTCACGTGGACATGAGATATTATTTGTGTCAAGTAAACAAGGGGTGGATTGTGATGGCTATTCCTGGTTGTCAATTTGACTATATCTGGAATGAACTACAATACAAAATTGGAGAGCTCACATGTGATCCAGATCTTAAGGCTGGAAGGCAGAAGTTTCTGACCTGGATCTTAGCATGGAGATCTTGAGACATAGTGACCATAGAAAGCCAGGAAAGGTAGTACATGCTTTTAATCCCAGAAGACTAAAGCAAGGAGATCTCTGAGTTGAAGGTCAGCCTGAGACAAAGCAAGACCCAGATTCAGGTGTGATGATACATACCTTTAATCTGGGCCACGCCTTCTGCTGGAGGCCTACATAAGGACATTGGAAGAAGGAAGACTCACTCTTCTTGACCTGCTTACATGTGCTGTATCATATATGCTATGTATACTAGCTAGATTTATGTCAACCTTGATCGGAAAAAAAAAAGGTTTCCCAAAATCAGATTGTGGTCTAGCCTGTAAAGCATGCTCTTAGTGATTGATGGGGAGGGCCTAGTCCATTGTGGGTGAAGCCATGCCCGGGCTGCTGGTCCTGGGTTCTATAAGAGGACAGGATAAAGCCAGGTGGTAGTGGTATGTGCCTTTGATTCTAGCACTTGGGAGACAGAGGCAGGAAGATCTCTGAGTTTGAAACCAGCCTGGTCTACAGAGCAAGTTCCAGTACAGCAAGGGCTACACGGAAACCCTGTCTTGGAAAAGAAGAAAGAAAATAAAGAAAAAAAGTAGGCTGAGCATGTCATGGAAAGAAAGCCAGTAAGCAGCACCCTTCTACACCCTCTGCATCAGCTCCTGCCTTTGAGTTCCTGTCCTGATTTCCTCTGATGATAAACTGTAGTGTGGAAGTGTAAGCCAAAAAACCCTTTCCTTCCCATCTTGCTTTTTGTTCATAATGTTTTATCAGAGCAAAAGTAACCTTAACTAAGACACTATGTAAGACACTATGAGAGGCTATTCAGCTATAAAGGAAAAATGAAATCATGATAAAACCAGAAAAGGGGAGAAACAGGGAGGGAGCCTGCCAGCTTCCCTTCCGCGACCTCTGTTCCCGCGGACTGCGCTGGAGAGACCGGTACCCAGGCTCTCCCCCCAATATAACATCACTTGGGACACGGCCTGTTGGGGCTTCCGTCTGTGCCCGAGGGCGGGTTGGCGCTGTGGTCGTCTGGGTGCCAGATCGGCGGGCCATCGTGACCACAGGGTGAGCGGCGCCACGGAGACTGCCCTCCGCCATCTTTGCTCCAGTGACCAGGTAGTTGGGACCGCCAGGCTCAGAGACAGACAGGCATAATAACGCTTCGGTTTCAGGCAGCTTGTGTGTAACCTGCTCCCAGGTGCTGGGCTGATCTGCAGTGACCAGTGCGCCAGCTCTGCGGTGGGACTTCTGCCTGGTGGAGGGACCCCGCGCTGGGAGGGAGCCTGCCAGCTTTCCTTACGCGACCTCTGTTCCAACGGACTGCGCTGGAGAGACCGGTACCCAGGCTCTCCCCCCAATATAACATCACTTGGGACACGGCCTGTTGGGGCTTCCGTCTGTGCCCGAGGGCGGGTTGGCGCTGTGGTCGTCTGGGTGCCAGATCGGCGGGCCATCGTGACCACAGGGTGAGCAGCGCCACGGAGAGTGCCCTCCGCCATCTTTGCTCCAGTGACCAGGTAGTTGGGACCGCCAGGCTCAGAGACAGACAGGCATAATATCGCTTCGGTCTCAGGCAGCTTGTGTGTAACCTGCTCCCAGGTGCTGGGCTGATCTGCAGTGACCAGCACGCCAGATCTGCTGTGGGACTTCTGCCTGGCAGAGGGACGCCCCCTCCCCCCCCCAGGAGAGATCACACACCCCTGCACAGGGCAGGAGCCTGCCAGCCTCCCTTTGGCGACCTCTGCTCCAGGAATCCACTAGGCTGAGCCTTTAGATGTGCAAGGCCTCCCCAATATAAGATCACTTGGGGCAAAGCACATTAGGGCTCCAAAGTCACTCAGGAGCAGGCAGGCCCCAGAAATCGGTGCCAGGGGAATCCTGGTAATCCAGGGGGGGCAGAAATAGCTTTGCAGGCTCACAGGAGGTCCAACCAACAGCCAGTGGCAGCAGGACCAACTAACACCAGAGGTATCCAGATGGCAAAAGGCAAACGTAGGAATGTTACTAACAGTAATCAAAGTAATGTGGGACCATCCGAACCCAACTCTCCAACAGCAGCAAGTCCTGGATACCCCACCACACCCGAAAGACAAGATCTGGGTTTAAAATCACTTCTCATGATGCTATTAGAGGATCACAAGAAGGACACAAATAAATCTCATAAAGAGTTACAGGAGACCATGAATCAACGGTTAGAAGCCCTTACAAAGGAAACACAAAAATCGCTTAGAGAAATGCGGGAGAACATGGATCAAAAGATGGAGGCGCACAAGGAGACAACACAAAAATCGCTTAACGAGATGAATCAACGGGTAGATGCACTCACAAAGGAATCACGAAATTTGCATAAAGAAATGCAGAAGAATATGGGTCAACAGACGGATGCCCATAAGGAGGCAACACAAAAATTGCTTAAAGAAATGAATCAACGGTTAGATGCCCTTACAAAGGAAACACGAGAACTGCTTAAAGAAATGCAGGAGACGATGGATCAACAGATGGAATCCCATGAGGAGGAAACACAAAAATCGCTCAGAGAAATGCAGGAGAACGTGGGTCATCAGGAAGAAATCCTGAAAGAGGTAATGCAAAAATACCTTAAAGAAATACAGGAAAATACAAACAAACAAGTGAAGGATCTCAGCAAATCCATCCAGGAACTAAAAAAGGAAGTAGAAACAACTAAGAAATCACAAAGGGAGACAACTTTGGAGATAGAAAACCTTGGGAAGAAATCAGGAGTCATAGATGCAAACATCAACAATAGAATACAAGAGATGGAAGAAAGAATCTCAGGTGCTGAAGATTCCATAGAAAGCATCGACTCAACAGTCAAAGAAAATGCAAAATGCAAAAAATGCGTAACCCAAAACATCCAGGAAATCCAGGACACAATGAGAAGACCAAACCTAAGGATTATAGGTATAGATGAGAGTGAAGATTTGCAACTTAAAGGGCCAGTAAACATCTTCAACAAAATTATGGAGGAAAACTTCCCTAACTTAAAGAGAGAGATGCCGATGAACGTACAAGAAGCCTACAGAACTCCAAACAGACTGGACCAGAACAGAAATACCTCCCGTCACATAATAATCAAAACACCGAATGTTCTAAACAAAGAAAGAATACTAAATGCAGTAAGAGAAAAGGGCCAAGTAACATACAAAGGAAGACCTATCCGAATCACATCAGACTTCTCACCAGAGACTATGAAAGCCAGAAGATCGTGGGCAGATCTCATGCAGACACTAAGACAGCACAAATGCCAGCCTAGACTACTCTACCCAGCAAAACTCTCAATCACCATAGATGGAGAGACCAAGATATTCCATGATAAAACCAAATTTTCACAATATCTTTCCACAAATCCAGCCCTGCAACGGATAATAGGTGGAAACCTCCAATACAGGGAGAGAAACAACACCCTGGAAAAAATGAGATAATAACCTTCTTGAATCAAACCCAAAAGTAGATAACCACTCAAACATAAAGATAGTGTCAAGAATGGCAGATGGCAATAATCACTATGCCTTAATCTCTCTTAATATCAATGGTCTCAATTCCCCAATTAAAAGACATAGACTAGCAGACTGGATACGTAAACAGGACCCAGCATTTTGCAGCATGCAGGAAACGCACCTCAGTGTCAAAGACAAACACTACCTCAGAGTAAAAGGCTGGAAAACAATTTTACAAGCAAATGGCCCCAAGAAACGAGGTGGAGTAGCCATCCTAATATCGGATAAAATTGATTTTCAACCTAAAGTCATCAAAAAAGACACAGAAGGACACTACATACTGATCAAGGGAAAAATCCACCATCAAGAACTCTCAATCCTGAATATCTATGCTCCAAATGCAAGGGCACCCTCATTCGTAAAAGAAACTTTACTAAAACTCAAAGCACACATCGCACCGCACACAATAATAGTGGGTGACTTCAACACCCCGCTCTCTGAAATGGATCGTTCAGGAAAGCAGAAACTAAACAGGGACACAGTGAATCTAATTGAAGCCTTGGACCAAATGGAACTAACTGATATATATAGAACATTTCATCCTAGAGCTAAAGAATACACCTTCTTCTCAGCTCCTCATGGTACCTTCTCCAAAATTGACCATATAATTGGTCACAAATCAGACCTCAACAGATACAAGAAGATAGAAATAATCCCATGCCTCCTATCAGATCACTATGGAATAAGGGTGGTCTTCAATGGCAACAAAAACAAAAGAAAACCCACGTACACATGGAGGCTGAACAATGCTCTACTCAATGATAACTTGGTCAAGGTGGAAATAAAGAAAGAAATCAAAGACTTTTTGAAAGTTAATGAAAATGAAGGCACAACATACCCTAACTTATGGGACACAATGAAAGCAGTGCTAAGAGGAAAATTCATAGCCCTGAGTGCCGCCAAAAAGAAACGGGAGACAGCATACACTAACAGCTTAATGGCACACCTGAAAGCCCTGGAACATAAAGAAGCAAATACACCAAAGAGGAGTAGAAGGCAGGAAATCATCAAACTCAGGGCTGAAATCAATCAAGTAGAAACAAGTGAAACCATACAAAGAATCAACAAAACGAGGAGTTGGTTCTTTGAGAAAATCAACAAGATAGATAAGCCCTTAGCCAGACTAACCAGAGGGCACAGAGATAGTATCCAAATTAATAAAATCAGAAACGAAAAGGGAGAGATAACAACAGAAACTGAGGAAATTCAAAAAATCATCAGATCCTACTACAAAAACCTGTATTCAACACAACTAGAAAATCTGGAGGAAATGGACAATTTCCTTGACAGATACCAAGTACCAAAATTAAATCAGGATCAAATAGACCATCTAAACCGTCCTATAACCCCTGAAGAAATAGAAGTTGTCATTGGAAGTCTTCCAACCAAAAAAAGCACAGGTCCAGATGGTTTTAGTGCAGAATTCTATCAGACCTTCAAAGAAGACCTAACACCAATACTCTTCAAACTGTTCCACAAAATAGAAACAGAAGGAACACTACCCAACTCGTTCTATGAAGCCACAATTACACTAATACCAAAAGCACACAAAGATCCGACAAAGAAAGAGAATCTCAGGCCAATCTCTCTTATGAATATCGATGCAAAAATACTCAATAAAATTCTTGCCAACCGAATCCAAGAACACATCAAAACGATCATTCACCATGATCAAGTAGGCTTCATCCCAGGGATGCAGGGATGGTTCAATATAAGGAAATCCATCAATGTAATCCACTACATAAACAATCTCAAAAAAAAAACCACATGGTCATCTCATTAGATGCTGAGAAAGCATTTGACAAAATTCAGCATCCTTTCATGCTAAAGGTCTTGGAAAGATCAGGAATTCAAGGCCCATATCTAAACATAGTAAAAGCAATTTACAGCAAACCAGTAGCCAGCATCAATCTAAACGGAGAGAAACTTGAAGCAATCCCACTAAAATCAGGGACTAGACAAGGCTGCCCTCTCTTTCCATATCTTTTCAATATAGTACTTGAAGTTCTAGCTAGAGCAATTAGACAACAAAAAGAGGTCAAAGGGATACAAATTGGAAAGGAAGAAGTCAAACTATCACTATTTGCAGACGATATGATAGTATACATAAGCGACCCAAAGAACTCCACCAGAGAACTCCTACAGCTGATAAACGACTTCAGCAAAGTGGCCGGATATAAAATCAACTCAAGCAAGTCAGAAGCCTTCCTATACTCAAAGGATAAGCAGGCTGAGAAAGAAGTAAGAGAAATAATACCCTTCACGATAGCCACAAACCATATTAAGTATCTTGGCGTGACGCTAACCAAACAAGTGAAAGATCTGTATAACAAGAACTTCAAGTCTCTGAAGAAAGAAATTGAAGAAGACCTCAGAAGATGGAAAATTCTGCCATGCTCATGGATTGGCAGGATTAATATAGTAAAAATGAGCATCTTACCAAAAGTAATACACAGATTCAATGCAATCCCCATCAAAATCCCAACTCAATTCTTCATAGAGTTAGAAAGAGCAATTCAAAAATTCATCTGGAATAACAGAAAACCCAGAATAGCTAAAACTATTCTCAAGAGTAAAAGAACCTCTGGGGGAATCAGTATCCCGGACCTCAAGCTGTACTACAGAGCAATAGTGTTAAAAACTGCATGGTATTGGTACAGTAACAGACATGTAGATCAATGGAACAGAATTGAAGACCCAGAAATGAATCCACACTCCTATGGTCACTTGATCTTTGACAAAGGAGCTAAAACCATCCAGTGGAAAAAAGATAGCCTTTTCAACAAATGGTGCTGGCTCAGCTGGAGGTCAACATGCAGAAGAATGCAAATTGACCCATCCTTATCTCCTTGCACTAAGCTCAATTCTAAGTGGATCAAAGATCTCCACATAAAACCAGACACACTGAAACTAATAGAAGGGAAACTAGGGAAGAACCTTGAACATATGGGCACAGGGGAGAATTTCCTGAACAGAACTCCAATAGCTTATACTCTAAGATCAAGAATAGACAAATGGGACCTCATTAAATTACAAAGTTTTTGCAAGGCAAAAGACACCGTCAAAAAGACAAAGCGGCAACCAACTAACTGGGAAATGATCTTTACCAACCTTACATCCGACAGAGGGCTAATATCCAAGATATACAAAGAACTCAAGAAGTTAAACTCCAGAGAGGCAAGTAACCCTATTAAAAAATGGGGTACAGAGCTACACAAAGAGTTCTCACCTGAAGAATATCTAATGGCTGAGAAGCACCTAAAGAGATGTTCATCATCCTTAGTCATTAGGGAAATGCAAATCAAAACAACCCTGAGATTCCATCTCACACC
This sequence comes from Tokudaia tokunoshimensis, assembly GCA_036184795.1. NCBI lineage: Eukaryota > Metazoa > Chordata > Mammalia > Rodentia > Muridae > Tokudaia > Tokudaia tokunoshimensis. The sequence goes on from BTHU01000001.1 coordinate 42,613,636, forward strand.
AGTCAGGATGGCTAAGATCAAAAACACAGGAGACAGCAGTTGTTGGCGAGGATGTGGAGAAAGAGGAACACTCCTCCACTGCTGGTGGAATTGCAGGCTGGTACAACCACTCTGGAAAGCAGTCTGGCGGCTCCTCAGAAAACTGGGCATGACACTTCCGGAGGATCCGGCTATACCACTCCTGGGCATATACCCAGAGACTTTACCTGCATGCAATAAGGACACATGCTCCACTATATTCATAGCAGCCTTATTTATAATAGCCAGAAGCTGGAAAGAACCCAGATGTCCCTCAACGGAGGAATGGACTCAGAAGATGTGGTATATTTACACAATGGAATACTACTCTGCAATTAAAAACAATGAATTCACGAAATTCCTAGGCAAATGGTCAGAACTTGAAAATATCATCCTTAGTGAGGTAACCCAATCACAAAAGATCACACATGGTATGAAGTCACTGATAAGGGGATATTGACCCAGAATCTCAGAATACCCTAGACACAATCAGCATATCAATAGATTTCTAAAAAGATGGAAGGAGAGACCCCTGGTCCTGGAAAGACTGGATGTAGGGGAACGCCAGGACAGAGTAATGAGAGGGGGTTGAACGGAGAAAAGAGGGAGGGAAGGGGGCTTATGGGACTTTCGGGGAGGGAGGAAACGGGAAAGGGGAAGTGATTTGGAATGTAAATTAAAAAAATAAAATAAAATAAAAAAAAAGTCTGAAAAAAAAAAAACCAGAAAAGGTCATATTGAGTGAGGTAACCTAAACCTGGAAAAGAAAAGTGTCCCGTGTTCTCTCACCGGGGCTCCTAACTCCAAATCTTCAGATGTGAGCACACAGCCAGGAGAAATTGCAGAAAGCAGGAAAGTAAAAGAGGCCCATCGCTGGGGTATGGGGTAAGGGACCAATAGAGAGAAGAACGGAGGTGGTCTGAGCAGGAAAATGGGAGGGGAAGGGAAATGGGCAGATAACAGTAAGGTTATCTGAAAAGGCATAAGAAATCATATTATTAACTATCTGCCTTAAAACTACAATAAGCATAAATTTACATGTAAACAGACATATATTATTTAAATAAAATGTTTCATCTAAACTGACAATGCTTCCTCCAAGAGCCAAAGGCCATTGAACAAAAACCACAACACCAAGTATGAAAATCCCTCTTTTGAGTTATTGGTCAGAGTTGTCAAAGAAGCTTCCAAAATATTACAGTCAATTGCTATTGACCTTTGTCATCCCCCAGAGGTGGAAAGTAAGTCCCTGTTGCTGAAGACAGGGCCCAGGGCCCACTGCAGTCAGGGCCCAGAAGCCTGGTCTGGAACTGACCTGAGAGCCTCCTCCCTAAGAACTTTTATAATACCACAAGGCACCATGCAAACTTCCTAAGGGAAACAACCCACAGTCCTACCCAGCTAAGATGCTGTGAACCACAACAAGGACCAGCATGGCACCACTACCCTAAGGGTGCAGTAGTGGCAGGCATACCTTGGTGGTAACCAACAGCCCTCCAATTGAACTTAGGACTTCTGGGAAATTATGACTAGTACTAGAAATCTATCCAGCTCCTCAGGTCTATAGAAGTCATGCATCTTGAAGAAGGACAAACACCACTTTACTAAACCAGTATAATCTCTCATTACATTTTAACTATATGTCCTTATGCCCACAATAAGTGGAGTTTTTATCTCTCCTCATGGAAATTTCTCTCTGCATTACAAAAAGTCACAACTGGTTAAAACAGAATTGTGGCATCTAGTTCCAACTGAGAAATCTATAGCTCTAGCACAACTTCTGCAACTAAGGGTCAGCCTTCATTTCAGAAGAAAGGAGCAGAAAGGGTAAGTTAAGGGTTAATGACCTACAAGCCTCAGGTGGATGGAGGAATGCTAGACAGGAGAGTTGACATGACTGATTACACCAATGGGAACTTCTGATAAGGAGACCCCCACACAAACTTGCTGGCACCTACCACTTCCATCTCCAAAGTTCCCCTTTATCCATCTTATAAAACCCCAAGATCCCACAGCACACGGGCACAGTCTCCACCCCTGCAGAGAGCCTGGGGCCTTCCATTGATCTGGTTAAAGGAACCATTTTGCTCCTGCAGATGCCTATGTGTGTTCTTCTATTTCCAAGTCAATTCTGATCTAGTAAGAATAAGAAGAACAGGAAGTCTGCTGTGAGATCATGTCTCATTTTATTTTAAAGGCAACTATAAAATATATTATAAGTCTATACTGGTAGACATATGCTGTACAGATATTAATTTATGACAATAAAAGCAAAACAAAGATACAACAATTACCTGAAAACAAAAGCATCTTTTGCTATCAAAAGATCAGATACTTTTGGAGAAAAATCTGTACACTCAAAACTAAAACATTAATGAAAGAAATTGGGAAAGGCACAAATGAATGAAAAGGTGTTCTGTGTACATGTATTAGAAGAATATTGCTAGAATGTCCCTGCTACTGAATGAGATCTACACACTCAACTGCAATTCACATAAAAAAATACCAATGATATTTCTCATTGAATTAGAAAAAAATAACACTCAATTTTAAAATGCAAGTGGAACTTCAAAGTAATCTTGAGCCAAGTGGATAAGGCTGGAGACATCACACTTCATGACTTCAAACTACACCACAAAAGACGCCTTGACCAGAACATGTTACTGCTACCAAAATACCTACAGAGAAGTCAATGGCACAATATACAACACAGAGAAGTAAGCTCACACACAGCTGATTTGCCAAGAACACTCCATGGTGATAGGCCATTCTTTCATCAGGTGTACCAGGAAGACCAGGTAGCCACATGCAGGAAAGCAAATAGCCCTGTGCAGGTGAATAGAATCAAACCCTTATGTCTTGTGCTAGTCACAAAAAACATTCCTAGTGAGTTTATCACTGAAATATAAGACCATAAACTGTAACTGTAAACATACTAAAAATGAACATGAGGAAAAGTTCCATAAAACGGTTCTAAGAAATAAAGTTTAGCTGAGACAAAAAACAAACAAACTAAAACAACAACAAAAACCCCACAGGCGACAGACCAAAGAATAAGAAAATGGGTTAATATCGAAGTCAAAGGCTTCTGCATCTCAAAGGAAACAGGGAAGAGACAGTATACAGTACAAAAGAGAACGTCTACAAAATGTACATCTAATAGGGGAATAATATGTAAAAATGTACGTGTGTGATATATATAAAATACCAAAGGGGTTCAGCTCAGCCACAAAAAACAAAAGAATCTGGTTTTAAAATGAGCCAAGGGTCCCAGGAGTCACTACTGAAAAGTACACATAAAAATATGAAAAAGAAAATCTTCCCATCAAGGAAGCACAGATCAGAACAGGCAATGTGAAGCCCCTAGCCCTTGTACGATGGCTAGTATCAAAAAGATGAAAGCTAAGCCGGGCAGTGGTGGCGCACGCCTTTAATCCTAGCACTTGGGAGGCAGAGGCAGGCGGATTTCTGAGTTCGAGGCCAGCCTGGTCTACAGAGTGAGTTCCAGGACAGCCAGGGCTACACAGAGAAACCCTGTCTCGAAAAAACCAAAAAAAGAAAAAAAAAAGATGAAAGCTTTGAAGGTCTGATAGAATTCTGCACTAAAACCATCTGGACCTGTGCTTTTTTTGGTTGGAAGACTTCCAATGACAACTTCTATTTCTTCAGGGGTTATAGGACGGTTTAGATGGTCTATTTGATCCTGATTTAATTTTGGTACTTGGTATCTGTCAAGGAAATTGTCCATATCCTCAAGATTTTCTAGTTGTGTTGAATACAGGTTTTTGTAGTAGGATCTGATGATTTTTTGAATTTCCTCAGTTTCTGTTGTTATCTCTCCCTTTTCGTTTCTGATTTTATTAATTTGGATACTATCTCTGTGCTCTCTGGTTAGTCTGGCTAAGGGCTTATCTATCTTGTTAATTTTCTCAAAGAACCAACTCCTCGTTTTGTTGATTCTATGTATGGTTTTATTTGTTTCTACTTGATTGATTTCAGCCCTGAGTTTGATGATTTCCTGCCTTCTACTCCTCTTTGGTGTATTTGCTTCTTTTTGTTCCAGGGCTTTCAGGTGTGCCATTAAGCTGTTAGTGTATGCTGTCTCCCGTTTCTTTTTGGCGGCACTCAGGGCTATGAATTTTCCTCTTAGCAATGCTTTCATTGTGTCCCATAAATTAGGATATGTTGTGCCTTCATTTTCATTAACTTTCAAAAAGTCTTTGATTTCTTTCTTTATTTCCACCTTGACCAAGTTATCATTGAGTAGAGCATTGTTCAGCCTCCATGTGTACGTGGGTTTTCTTTTGTTTTTGTTGCCATTGAAGACCACCCTTATTCCATAGTGATCTGATAGGAGGCATGGGATTATTTCTATCTTCTTGTATCTGTTGAGGTCTGATTTGTGACCAATTATATGGTCAATTTTGGAGAAGGTACCATGAGGAGCTGAGAAGAAGAAGACCTAACACCAATACTCTTCAAACTGTTCCACAAAATAGAAACAGAAGGAACACTACCCAACTCATTCTATGAAGCCACAATTACACTAATACCAAAAGCACACAAAGATCCGACAAAGAAAGAGAATCTCAGGCCAATCTCTCTTATGAATATCGATGCAAAAATACTCAATAAAATTCTTGCCAACCGAATCCAAGAACACATCAAAACGATCATTCACCACGATCAAGTAGGCTTCATCCCAGGGATGCAGGGATGGTTCAATATAAGGAAATCCATCAATGTAATCCACTACATAAACAACCTCAAAGAAAAAAACCACATGGTCATCTCATTAGATGCTGAGAAAGCATTTGACAAAATTCAGCATCCTTTCATGCTAAAGGTCTTGGAAAGATCAGGAATTCAAGGCCCATATCTAAACATAGTAAAAGCAATTTACAGCAAACCGGTAGCCAGCATCAATCTAAATGGAGAGAAACTTGAAGCAATCCCACTAAAATCAGGGACTAGACAAGGCTGCCCTCTCTCTCCATATCTTTTCAATATAGTACTTGAAGTTCTAGCTAGAGCAATTAGACAACAAAAAGAGGTCAAAGGGATACAAATTGGAAAGGAAGAAGTCAAACTATCACTATTTGCAGACGATATGATAGTATACATAAGCGACCCAAAGAACTCCACCAGAGAACTCCTACAGCTGATAAACGACTTCAGCAAAGTGGCCGGATATAAAATCAACTCAAGCAAGTCAGAAGCCTTCCTATACTCAAAGGATAAGCAGGCTGAGAAAGAAGTAAGAGAAATAATACCCTTCACGATAGCCACAAACCATATTAAGTATCTTGGCGTGACTCTAACCAAACAAGTGAAAGATCTGTATGACAAGAACTTCAAGTCTCTGAAGAAAGAAATTGAAGAAGACCTCAGAAGATGGAAAATTCTGCCATGCTCATGGATTGGCAGGATTAATATAGTAAAAATGAGCATCTTACCAAAAGTAATACACAGATTCAAAGCAATCCCCATCAAAATCCCAACTCAATTCTTCATAGAGTTAGAAAGAGCAATTCAAAAATTCATCTGGAATAACAGAAAACCCAGAATAGCTAAAACTATTCTCAAGAGTAAAAGAACCTCTGGGGGAATCAGTATCCCGGACCTCAAGCTGTACTACAGAGCAATAGTGTTAAAAACTGCATGGTATTGGTACAGTAACAGACATGTAGATCAATGGAACAGAATTGAAGACCCAGAAATGAATCCACACTCCTATGGTCACTTGATCTTTGACAAAGGAGCTAAAACCATCCAGTGGAAAAAAGATAGCCTTTTCAACAAATGGTGCTGGCTCAGCTGGAGGTCAACATGCAGAAGAATGCAAATTGACCCATCCTTATCTCCTTGCACTAAGCTCAATTCTAAGTGGATCAAAGATCTCCACATAAAACCAGACACACTGAAACTAATAGAAGGGAAACTAGGGAAGAACCTTGAACATATGGGCACAGGGGAGAATTTCCTGAACAGAACTCCAATAGCTTATGCTCTAAGATCAAGAATAGACAAATGGGACCTCATTAAATTACAAAGATTTTGCAAGGCAAAAGACACTGTCAAAAAGACAAAGCAGCAACCAACTAACTGGGAAATGATCTTTACCAACCTTACATCCGACAGAGGGCTAATATCCAAGATATACAAAGAACTCAAGAAGTTAAACTTCAGAGAGGCAAGTAACCCTATTAAAAAATGGGGTACAGAGCTACACAAAGAGTTCTCACCTGAAGAATATCTAATGGCTGAGAAGCACCTAAAGAGATGTTCATCATCCTTAGTCATTAGGGAAATGCAAATCAAAACAACCCTGAGATTCCATCTCACACCAGTCAGGATGGCTAAGATCAAAAACACAGGAGACAGCAGTTGTTGGCGAGGATGTGGAGAAAGAGGAACACTCCTCCACTGCTGGTGGAATTGCAGGCTGGTACAACCACTCTGGAAAGCAGTCTGGCGGTTCCTCAGAAAACTGGGCATGACACTCCCGGAGGATCCGGCTGTACCACTCCTGGGCATATACCCAGAGACTTTACCTGCATGCAATAAGGACACATGCTCCACTATGTTCATAGCAGCCTTATTTATAATAGCCAGAAGCTGGAAAGAACCCAGATGTCCCTCAACGGAGGAATGGATTCAGAAGATGTGGTATATCTACACAATGGAATACTACTCTGCAATTAAAAACAATGAATTCACGAAATTCCTAGGCAAATGGTCAGAACTTGAAAATATCATCCTTAGTGAGGTAACCCAATCACAAAAGAACACACATGGTATGCAGTCACTGATAAGGGGGTATTGACCCAGAATCTCGGAATACCCTAGACACAATCTGCATATCAATAGATTTCTAAAAAGATGGAAGGAGAGACCCCTGGTCCTGGAAAGACTGGATGTAGGGGAATGCCAGGACAGAGTAATGAGAGGGGGTTGAATGGAGAAAAGAGGGAGGGAAGGGGGCTTATGGGACTTTCGGGGAGGGAGGAAACGGGAAAGGGGAAGTGATTTGGAATGTAAATTAAAAAAATAAAATTAAAAAAAAAAGAAAATCATAGAACAAAAAAAAAAGATGAAAGCTAACCATGGAAACTGATGACAAGACTGTTTCGTGGCATGGGAAGGTGCTTTTCTTGTAGATATGAGAACAGCCAGAGGCACCTGGAAGAGTCCAGAGCAGGGAGAAAACGAGGTAGACTGGCCATGGCCAGGGCTATCGGTGAGAGAGCAAAGCTAACAGGAGATAGAGAACTGAGAAAACCTAGGAAAGAAGCAGGAGCTGGAGGGCAGGGAAGGAAATGAGTAGCAGTAGGAAGGGAAGCCAAGAGCTGGAGGGAGTTTGGGGTCTGGGAGAAAGTAGGAAGGGTAGGATGCTAACACAGACTGAAACGTGTAATAGGGAATTGACAGTAAAGCAGCCTGGAGGCCAGCATGCGCTTTGATATGCTAAGAGACACCCCAGGTAGCCATTTGTCCCTTCAGCTAATGCTGGGGAAAATGACTTCTTTTGGTAGAGGGTAACAGCTTCACAAGCTCCTGAAAAATGCTGGCTTTTATCTACTGCCAGAAATTCTTCTATAGTCCAGGTTGATATTTGGGCTGCCTTTTGGAGTTTGGGAAAACGGGAATTTCCTTTGGACCTAACAATAGCAAGTGTTGATGGGGAGGTAAAGGGAATCTACTTCCTTACTGATAGAAGTATAAACACAGCTTTTACAGGAACCAGTCTGGGGGTTTCAGAGGGTGAGACATTTGTCTGCCGAGACACTAAGGAAAAAAGTGTCCTGCTGATGGATGTCTGCAAACCATGCTCGCTGCAGCATAATGCAGTGACCAAGACGTGGAGGCAATACACGTGTCCACCAACGGTGAGGGTTACATTGGGGGACTCAGGCACGAGGGAGTATAACTCTATCTTTAAAAAGAAGGAAATCAGGCTCATAGATTTGAAGGCTAGGTCATCAGAGAATGATGCTATTTGAAAGGATTAGGAGGTATATATAGCCTTGTTGGAGTGGGTGTGCCCTTGTTGAAGAAAGTGTGTCACTAGGAGTTGACTTTGAGATTTCAAAAGCCCATGACAAGCCCAGAGTCTCTCTTCTTGCTGCCTGTGGATCCAGATATAGAACTTTCAGACCCTTCTCCAGCACCCTGTCTGTCTGTATGATGTCATGCTCTCCACTGTGGTGACAATGAACTAAACCTCTGAAACTGAAAGCCAGCCCCAATTAAATTTTTTTCTTTATAATAGTTGCTGTGGTAGCCAAACATTGGATGGAGGTCAGGGACTCTCATGGAAGACTTGGGTGAAGGACTGAAGACTCTGAAAGGGATAGGAACTCCACAGGAAGACCGACAGAGGCAACTACCTAGAACCCTGGCTGCTCTCAGAGCCTGGACCACCAACCAAAGAGCATACACAGGCTACACCAAGGCCACATAGCAGATATGCACTCGGTTTCCATGTGGGTCCCCCAACAACTGGAGTGGGGGACTGTCCCTAAAACTGCTGCATGACTGGAGAATCTGTTCCCCTACAGGGCTGTCTGTGTGGCCTCAGTAAAAGAGGATGTGCTCAAGCCTGCAGAAACCTGATGCACCAGGATCAGGAGATGGGGGAGGGCACCCTTTCAGAGGAGAAGAGGAGAGGGTATAGGGGGAGGGACTCTGTGAGGGGGGGACCCGGAGGGGAACA